>NW_021026238.1:981246-1031775 GCF_004153795.1 Camellia sinensis
ATTTATATGAGACAGTGACTCATGTTAAACGTTTCTCATTTTACAATAGATAAACATACTAGTTGTATCAACATCTCAACAGATGAGCATACAAGCTGTATCCACATTTCAACAGATACACATATTAGCTATATCAACACTTCCAAAGATAAGCATATGAGCTGTATCAACACTTCCATAGATAAGCATAGAAGCTATATCAACACATTATTTGACAAGCATATGAGCTGTATCAGCGGAGTCCATCATAATCAGGTGAATATAGATGCGAAAAAGAAAATGTGCGAAAAGAAAAGAAAAAAAAAAGAAATTACACTGTGCATTTCATTGTGAAAAGAAATTACACTGTGCATTTCATTAATAATGCTAAAAAAATGTGCTAAGTGTTTGTGTAAAAGCTTGATACGTGTCAACTCTCAAATTATCAAGTGAATATAGATGAAACCAAAGAACTCAGCTTTAATGGCTAACAAATATTAGAGCCCGGCCATTGAAACCTAACAACTATTAATTAACAGAATTCTACAATTGAAAGGTCTTAAATTACATCTCTTTATCTTCTCAAATGTCCTTTTTTTTTGGGTTCGTACATTTATTCTAATATTGATAGAGAATTGAGCATGAGGAAGAATGAGAGACATTAAAATTATATATTGAGTTATATAATTGTTGTAATGAAAAATAAAGGTTGTCTTCCCCTTCTACAACGATTTATCTAGTTATACCTCCAATTAAAACGTCAGGTGTGCTTCTACATCATCATTGAACGTTCCTTTCTTTTTTTAGATATTTTGTCTCACAATTATTTGTGTTTTGTATTATGAAATTTATTACATTTGTGTTCGCCAAAGCTATTAGATGGGTCTAATGCAAGAAATGCAGACTATTTCAATGTCATTATCGGGATTAGTATATATATATATACACACAAAAAGTATATGAATAGACAAGATTTTATAAAATTTGTTTATGAGTCTCACTTCTTAAAAATCCTATAATTCATTTATTTTTTGTATTATATTTTGATGTTTAGCTTCTGTACTTTTTTTATATATAATATTCTTTGTTTTCTTTAAAAGTTTTCTTTGTTTTCAATGTCATTATCAGGATTTAAAGTACAAAAAATATACACAAAAAGTATATGAATAGATAAAATTTTATAAAATTTGTTTATGAGTTTCACTTCTTGAAAATCCTATAATTTATTTATTTTTATATTATATTTTATATTTAGTTTATGTACTTTTTTTATATAATTTTCTCTATTTTCTTTTAAAAAAATAAAAATTAATTAATAAATAATAAATCATTTTCTATTTCAAATAATTTTGTTTTTGTTTTTATTTTTTATTTTTTTCAAAGGAGTTTTAGTTTTGGACAATTACTTACTTTTTTATATATATTATAATTTTGTGCATTTTAAGTGTATAATATTTTCCCTAATATACCAAGAGATGCACCATATAAGAAGTATCATGTGAAAATCAAGAAAGAAGAAGAAAAATAAATAAAAACAATATGATAAATGTAGAGCAAAGATCAAAACTCCCAAAGCAAGCAAGCAAGCAAACAAACAAGCAACCAAGTTGAATAGAATGTTTAAAAATAGACATTTGAAAATTTGTGTGGGGATATATTTTCTGAGTACCAACACGTGGCAAGGTGATGCCGACGTGTCAGCTGAGGTGCCACGTGTCTTGGTCATTGTGCCGAGGTCATTTCGGTTAGGCCGAGGTTGCCTCCAAAGATATCGGAATCCGAGATAGGCGGATAAGGGACAAGAGTCCTAGAATGAAGAGGGAACTCAACTTGGATATGGACAAGAGTCCTAGATTGGGAGAAGACTTCAGTTTGGGTAAAGATAAGACTCTTAGAGAGTTTATCCTAATCCCACTAGGAGTCTCAGACTAGCAGTAATCCTAAATCCATTAGGGCCAGGCTCCTTTTGGGACTAGGATTGTATTGGCTATAAAAGAGAGGCACCCCCATGGGTCTAAGGTATGCTCTTGATACTCAAGCTTGTGAGTTTAGTACTTGATTTATCTTTGAGAGATATACTGACTTGATCGTTGGAATGCCCCCGGGTGGTCGAAACCACCGCGGGATTCTTATATTTCTGTTGCAGGTCAATCAGGTGCCATCTATTCTGCCAGTGCTCTCCAGCAAGTTACTAAGCGGCCAGTGTGGTCGGAAAATCACTTACACAATTTGGCGCCGTCTGTGGGAAAGAAAGAAGAATAGATGGCCAATGACGGACAAAATGATCAGATTAGAGACAACACTCCTGCTGGGAGTAGAAGACCTATCGATCTCGACGTTGAAGGGGACGACCACAACACAAAAACTCGTGACCAGAGTCACGGAGTGAAAGACGCCGGCCAGGAAGGTGACGCACCAAAGACAACAGATCGAAGCGGATACTACAACGAAGATGACCTCCAGGTATGGAAGGATAGATACCTACGGAGGAACGAAGACCCTTCCAGAAGGGATGCAAAGACAGGGGGCATGAGCGCTCCCAAGGAGATAACATTCAAGTATAGAAGAGCTCAACCTGAGTGAGCAAATCCCGGATCCCAGATCCCAGAAGACATGATCTCGACCTAGATGAGTAGGTCCGAGAAAAGAAGAGCTCAACCTGAGTGAATAGATCCAAGATTCCAGAAGATAAGATCTCGGCACTTGAGTCCGAGAAGAGAAGAGCACAATGAGCAGATCTCAGATCCCAAAAGATAAAAAGGAAACACACAAGATCAGACTAAAGTTGGCCAGAATTGAGAAGTATGCTAGGGCTGAGGAGGACATGCCGGGAACAAAGGCGTCGGAACAAGAAGAAAGAAACGGCTCGCCGATGCGAGGCTGAAAATCAAACTCAGGTTGGAGCAAAGTAAGATCAATAGAGAAACCAAGGCCGACAACCTCGACTTGAATTAAACCTCGGCGACAAGGTCGAAGCTACATGTATGATGAGAACCCAAGTGGATTTTAAGTTCACACTAGGGGGGCAGAGAGAAGAAGAATGCGTTTACCACTTGTTGAAATTTGTAGCAATTTACAAGTTGGTTAAACCAATATGATGCTTAATCGAAGTTAAACCGAGATGATACTTAACCGAAGTTAAGCCGAAATAATGCTTAACCGAAGTTAAGCCCAGATGTTGTTTAACCGAAGTTAAACCGAGACAATGCTTAACCGAAGTTAAGCCGAGATTATACTTAACCGAAGTTAAGCCGAAATAATGCTTAACCGAAGTTAAGCCCAGATGATGTTTAACCGAAGTTAAACCGAGACGATGCTTAACCGAAGTTAAGCCGAGATGATGCTTAACCGAAGTTAAGCCGAAATAATGCTTAACCGAAGTTAAGCCCAGATGATGTTTAACCGAAGTTAAACCAAGATAATGCTTAACCAAAGTTAAGCCCAGATAATGCTGTAACTGAAGTTAAGCCGGATGATGCTTAACCGAAGTTAAGCCGAGATGATGTTATAGACCGAAGTGAAACGAGACGATGCTTAACCGAAGTTAAGCCAGATGATGCTTAGTTGAAATTAAGCTGAGAGGTCCTTCTTTCACTTGTTGAAATTTGTAGCAATTTACAAGTGAAGTTAAGCTGAGATGGTTCCTTATCTTCACTTGTTGAAATTTGTAACAATTTACAAGTTGTAGTTAAGCTGAGATGGTTCCTTACCTCAACTTGTTGAAATTTGTAGTATTTACAAGTTGAAGTTAAGCCAGATTACTGTTTCTCTTCGCTGTTTAAATTCGTAGCAATTTATGAGTTGAAGCAAAGCCGAGGTTATTGCTAACACTTGTAGCAATCTTACAGGTTGGTTAAACCAAAGAAGATGCTTAACACTTGTTGAAATTTGTAACAATTACAATAACGTTAAGCGACATATGATCATCTGTTGAAATTTGCAGCAATTTACAGGTTGAGGAAAAAGCTAAGTATGTTGTTTAAACACTTGTTGAATTCGTAGCAAATTACAAATAGCTTATTGTTTAACACTAGTTATGTTTATCTTGTTAATCCCTGTTACATTATATGTTAATCCTTGTTGAAATTTGTAGCAATTTACAAGTAGGCTTAAGCCGAGATCACCATTTAAACACTTGTTGAAACTTGAGAAAAAGTTTGCAAAGTTAACATTGAGTAGTATATGTTTCACACTTGTTAGAATTTATGAAAAGTTTGCAGGTCAGTATCTTGCCAAAGTAAAAGTTTTGTAGCTATTATACCCGAGGTATGTAACCCCGAGAAGATCGCACAAAGGAGGCAAAGTATGAAAGACATGCAAAATATTCTAAGTATAGAATCATGCAAGAGCAGTTAGAAGAAAATCAAGACAGAATTCATGGTGATTGACACGCCCTCGCCATACAATATCATCTTGGGAAGGCCATGGTTGCATACAATGGGGGCAGTTCCCTCAACATTGCATCAACTACTGCAGTTCCCAACAGAGCATGGGATTGAAGAAGTCAGAGGGGATCAACTGCAGGCGGAGAATTGCTCCATGGCAGCAATGAAATCCACCTGCAGCATTCGAGAACCAGAGAAGGCAGAGATTGAAAACGAGGACATAGAGGTCCTAGATGATGTCGGCAAGGAGCCAGCCGAGAAGAGTGAAGAGGCACTGAATAAAATCCTCGTCCAGGAAAGGGATGAAGAACGCTTCTTTCTTCTCAAGCTTAGCCGAAGAAGAAGAAAGGGAATTTGAAGCTTGTTTGAGAGCAAACATTGAGGTATTTGCTTGGACACCTTACGAAAAGCCTAGAATTGACCCCGAGGTCACTTGCCACCAACTGAGCGTCGACAGGTCAGCCAAACTTGTAATCCAATGAGCAAGAGGACCGACGTTGATGCACGTCGAAGCAGTAGAGGAAGAAGTAGACAGACTTCTGGAGTCCAGGGCCATTCGAGAAGTCAATTACCCGGCATGGCTATCAAATACAGTGGAAAAAGGAATGATAATCAAGAAGCAAAGGATGTTAATATCGGCCAACAACAGACATTTTTCAGAAGCAAAAAAGGTGGCATATGCAAAGAAAACAAAAGTACAAAGATGAAGACCCTAAGAACTAGGGACTAAGGCAAGAACGTCGGACTAATCTACTTCAAACGGTTGACGATGGTTCAGCATTGGCAATCAGCTGGAAGAGCTTCTTTACCACTATCTCGGCAATAATTTCAAGAAGGGACGTGGTTCTAAGACTATGCGAAAAACAAAAACGAAGGCAAGAATCTGGAAATACAACAAGAAAAACAAGAAGAGAAAAAACAGAGTCAAGAAAATGACAAAGTTCAAAGAATAAAGCCAAGTGCACAGGCGCTAAGTAAGTATGTGAAGAACAAGAAAGTAATGACCCAGACACGATACTAGCAACAGAAAACGGATATGACAAGAACAGTGCCAGGCATTCAAACAATTCCAAACTTGAAGACAGACGAAAATAGAATGCAACAGATGGCAAGTAAACATATTCAGAAGAGTTATGAAAGATTGAGCTTAATAAAAAAGTAAGAGTTTATGAACCTACCAAGTGAAATGAACGCCGATATAAAGATCGCTAGAGTCAAATAGGTGACTGGAAATCAAGAAACTCACCAGAGAGTGTGAGTGGAGCAGTTGCAAAGCTCTTGGAGTTTATGAATTAATGGAACCAGAACCTCGGCTAGGAGGTGCGATTTCAAGCAGTTTGGAAAACATGAAACTTGATTCTTGACACCAGTGGACAGTAAAGTCCAGAGAATTCGTAGCTAGACACAACAAACTTCAAAATCACCAAGTTCCAACAATCGTTCAAAAAAAAAAAGACAAGTTCCAGTTGTTTCTAGAAGCCCAAAAAGAAATAGCCATAAAGGCCTACACATTGCATTGGCTAAAAACAATGTTCCAACTGCTAAACTTCCACATTTCCACCTCAACTCTTCATAGGACCAAACAACGGCAACACGTGGCAAGGTGACGCCGATGTGTCAGCCGAGGTGCCACGTGTCCTGGTCGTGATGCCGAGGTGATCTCGGTAAGGCCGAGGTTATCTCCGAAGATATCGGAAACCGAGATAAGCGGATAAGGGACAAGAGTCCTAGAATGAAGAGGGAACTCAACTTGGATATGGACAAGAGTCCTAGATTGGGAGAAGACTTCAGTTTAGGTAAAGATAAGACTCTTAGAGAGTTTATCATATTCCCACTGGGAGTCCCAGACTAGCAGTAATCCTAAATCCATTAGGGCTAGGCTCCTTTTGGGACTAGGATTGTATTGGCTATAAAAGAGAGGCACCCCCATGGGTCTAAGGTATACTTTTGATACTCAAGCTTGTGAGTTTAGTACTTGATTTATCTTTGAGAGATATACTGACTTGATCGTTGGAGTGCCCCCGGGTGGTCGAAACCACCGCGGGATTCTTATATTTCTGTTGCAAGTCAATCATGTGCCACCTATTCTGCCAGTACTCTCCAGCTGGTTACTAAGCGGGCAGTGTGGTCGGAAAATTACCCACACAATTTGTAACAAAATTTTACAACTTTCTTTTTCGTTAAGAAAATTCTATTTGGTACTAGCTAAATAAAATGTTTTTAAAATAGTTTTTTTTAAAAAAAAATTGAAATTAAAAATATAGTAAATTTATGTAAGCATAATTACTAGCCACATTTTTTTACTTAATGTATAATATTTATATTAACTATCTTTTTCAGGTTTATTTTTTTAAGTATTTATATAGACGTAAAAAATATCATTAAGAATAAATTTTTTCTTAATTTAGTTATAAATTTTGCCTGTACATTATTTTTAAATTTTGAATAAAAGGAAACATAAAATAATTGATTGAAAATATATTACATTTGTTATATTTCTTTTTCTGTATGTAAAAATAAATTAAAAATAAAAAATCACAATTTACATATATATATATATATATATATAGTTATAAACACTATGCACGGATGAAATACTAATATATTATGTACACCAAAGGGATCCCATTGTTGAAAGATATCAAAAGTACATAATTATAATTGCATAAATTATAATTGCATCGAAGTTTTGGCCTAATTGATGGGATGATATTTCGATTTCAATAGCACTTTTTACTTTCATTCATACTTTTGATAATCCTTTTCCGAAATAAATAAATTAAAAAAAAAAAACTTTTGTAATTCTTAAGATAAGATAATAAGATAAGATAATATACAATTATTGTCATGTCATGGATGGTCACTTGTCATCTTTATCTTGTATCTTGCCATATCACTTTAACGTCTCCGTTATCTAGTCATACTTTTGTCTTTGAAGACCCCAAAAAAGGTGGAGGACACACCAAAATAAATAAATAAATAAATAAAGGAAAAGGCAAGGATTATTAGTTTGGGTAAGTTATAAAATTAATAAAACAAAATTAACGACACAGCTATAGTAAACCTTGGAAATACAATGCAAATGTAATATATATTATATATACCTGATTTTGGGTACATGTAATATTGGTACAATTAAAATTTCAAAGGATAGGGTGTTTTTTAGGTTCATCATAAATTCTGTTTTAATAATTTAAATTGTTTATTTTGTAGAGCCTTTTATTTATATCATTTATAAAAAAAAATTAAAATCAATTTGATAATCATAACATGTTCGATATATTATGGTTACTAAAAAAAAAAAATCAATAATCTACTTGATAAGTAGGACAATATGAAAACTTTAAATTTTTTATCAAGTTGAGTGGGTTGTGTTGTATAGATTGTCTAAAAACTTAGCCTTCATTTGTAATCTAAAAACTTAGCCTTCATTTGTAATGTGTGTTTGACTTTTAACTTTTTAGTTATTTTAGTTTATGGTTAAAAAGTTTCGTTTGGAACGGGCTTTTTGATTTTTTTAATTTTTGTGGGATAAAAATAAAATAATTATGGTTTGGTTGTGACATTTTGTCTTATTAATTTTTAAGTCTATTTTATTTTTTTGTGATTAAAATAGCCAAAGTAGCCTATGCCAAACATAGCCTAGTGTTTGGTTTAGTTTTTAAATTAATATTTAAATCAAAAAATTAAAAAATATATGTTTGGTTAACAAATTTTTAAATCTCTTTTCAAAATAGTCGATTTTTCCTCTCCTCTTTCCTTCTCTTTTTTTATTAATAAATTAATCGGTTAATTTTTATCTCTCCTCTCTCCTCTCTCATTTTCTCGCATTTTATACATCAATCAATTAAATTTTTTCTCAGATTCATCTATTCAGTTACAAAAAAAAAAAATATTACAAACCATCTAAAAATTATTTTTAAAACTCATAACCAAACAAATTTTTAATTTTTAAAAATTTTTATTAACTTATTTTTCAAAATACAACTCAAAAAATTTTTTTTTTTTTAAAAAATAAAGCTATACGTATACGGTGCCTTAGATGTGTGTTTTGTGATAATGTTATACGTATACGGTGCCTTAGTTGTGTAAGAGTCGTATAATCATTGTTTATGGACTTTGAGCAACTTGCACGCTAAAGCAAATGGATGGTGGGGTAGCTGCTCCTCCACCATGATACATCAAATACAGGTCTGCAAAAATAAATAAAGCCTAAAAACAAACAAAAGCTCCTTCTTCTTCTTTTTTAATAGAAAATAAAATAAACCCACGATATTTTTTCATAAATTTTTTTTAATCTACTTATTTTATATTTAGTGGACATTATTTTTTTATATTTCAATAAGTCTTATGGGTGACATAATTATCAAAATACCCCTAATAATATTCACATTTACAATATGAATGTTCCATGATGTGAATGTTCACACAATCAATGTGAACATTCATATGTCAATGTGAATATTCACATTGTAAAATATGAATGTTTAACCATTCAAAAAATATTTATAAGGGTAGAAATATTCATAAAATACCTTAAATATGAGAATTAGAATTTGGTAAATCCTAAAAACAAACAAAAGCTCCTTCTTCTTCTTTTTTAATAGAAAATAAAATAAACCCACGATATTTTTTCATAAATTCTTTTTAATCTACTTATTTTATATTTAGTAGACATTATTTTTTTATATTTCAATAAGTCTTATGGGTGACATAATTATCAAAATACCCCTAATAATATTCACATTTACAATATGAATGTTCCGTGATGTGAATGTTCACACCATCAATGTGAACATTCATATGTCAATGTAAATATTCATATTGTAAAATATGAATGTTCCCATCACCAAATTGCTAACCATTCAAAAAATATTTATAAAGGTAGAAATATTCATAAAATACCTTAAATATGAGAATTAGAATTTTGTAAATCAAATGTCCAAATAATAGGACTTATTAAAATATAAGAATATCTTATGAACTAACTGAGATACAAACACTTAAAAAAAGAATTTCTAATAAATTTTTTTAACTTTTTTAATGGAGTAAAAAAAAAAAAGGAAGAGGAGAAATAAAATATTTATATTACTTGCCGAATATATATGTCAAAATCAATATACATCAAAGTAGAAGCAAGGCAAATTGAAAAGTATTTACAAGGTAATTTAATTGATATATTGTTAATTAATTATATATAGTCATTTTCAATGCAGGCTTACAACATTATTTTGTTTCTCTCTTTTATATGTGTTAGGTTTTTATTCTTTATAATTTTGTTTGATAAAATTTCTTTCGGTTGTAATTTTATTTGATTTTTTATTTCAGTGAGCCTATGAGTTTTAAATGCGGATCCAACCCGAATTATGCCTATGCAGAGGAGTTTATAATCTTAATCATTTCATGTTTGCCACTTCGCTGACTATGTCGAGAATTGAGCTGCCCAGTCAGCTCGCGGTGATCAGCGCCCAGGCGGGGTCGAGAGATAACACCCCCGAAGCAAAATACAAAAATGCATGCAAAGTTGCTTATATGCTCGAGCGGCAGTTTGCGCGCTCGAGCGTAGAACGTTTGGTTTTAGAAGTTTGACCTGTCTGCAAAAGTACTGGAAATAGAGATTTTACGCTCGAGTGAAATTTCCTACGCTCAAACGAGGTCTACTCGAGTGGAGAAGGCGATTCAGTTTTTTATAAATATGTGTTTCAGTTAGATTTTAGGGTACGGCTTCTAGATCTTCTTTGAGGGTTCTAGGGTTTTCCTCTAGGGTTATTTTGCTAGTTTTCTTTGATATTTAATTGAGTATTTAACTCATGGTTTGAGAAATATACATCAGATGATTGTTTGTTTATTCTATACAAAAGAGAGAGTTGTTCCTCGGTGGATTCCATGGAATTTGGGCCTGAAACTTTGATGGATTCTGGAGTGGCTTGTCATCATGGATTCGACATCGGTGTTGTGAATTCAACATTGGGTAAGACGATTCTGAGGTGAAAACCATAGTAGAAGAGCCATATAGGAGTTGGTTCAATTCAGGCATGGATTCGCTAAGTAATTGAGAGTGCACTTGTGTAATTCCTTTTGTCTTCTTAGTGGATTATTTTGTGACTTTGCCCATAGTTTTTTTTATTATAATTGAAGGTGCTCCAATTGTGAGTTTTCTACATTAAAATCGTTCTGTCGATTTGTTTTGATTGTTTGATTGAGATTGTTATTTACTGTTTAAAATTGATATACAATTACAAATCAATATCCAGGAGATTTTTAGATTTTTCAATGTGTATTGCTTGGACAACACTTGTTGAATAATAATTGCATTTGAGACTTGGACAACACTTGTTGAATAATAATTGCATTTGAGAGGTTTGAATTAATTTTGCTTCGATTCTAGATTGCTAAGTCTGCAATTTATTGAAAAATTTATTAAAAAATCCTTTTTCAAGTGTTTGTATCTCAATTGGTCCATAAGATATTCTTGTAATCTAATAAGTCCTATTATTTGGATATTTTATCTACCAAATTCTAATTATCATATTTAAGGTATTTTATGAACATTTATATCCTTACAAATATTTTTTGAATGGTTAGTAATTTGGTGATATGAACATTTATATTTTACAATGTGAATATTCACATTGCCGTGTGAATGTTCACATTGATAATATGAACATTCATATTAATAGTGTGAACATTCACTTTGACTTCACATTGATAGTGTAAACATTCATATCACGGAACTTTCACACTGTAGATGTTGAATATTATTAGGGATATTTTGATAAATATGTCACCCATAGGATTTATTATAATATAAAAAAATAATATGTACTAAATGAAATATAAGTATGTTAAAAGAAATTTATAAAAAAGTATCCCAAAAAGTTATGGCAATAACAATTGTGTTAAGCATCTCCATCAAATTAATTAAATTTTTATTATAATACAATGCTTTAATATATTAACCAGACTTTTTTTTATTTTTTGTACCACTAAAATATTATTTTTATTCCTTTTAATTGAAATTATTATTTTAATGTCTGACTAGTCAAAACAAAACTAGTAATTACATTTGTTGAGGTTAAACCACCAAAATTAAAATACTTAACTTGAAAACTAATTTGATGAAGTTGAAATTTGGTGATTTATTAACTTTTTTAAAAAAAATATATCGAATTTTTTATTTTTCATTTTTTTTTAATTTTAGTCAATTTTTTTAACATTTACATAATTTTTTTTATTTATTTTTTAGATACATCTAATCTACATATACTTAAAAAGTATAATATTTATGAAATTTTTTTCTAAAAAAATCATCAAATACAAAAATATATAAATTTTTTTTTGGAAAATTCAATATATTTTCGTATTTTATTGTATTTAATGAATTTTTTAAAGATATTTGTACAAATTTTATATTTTTTAATTACTATCAAAATTTTTTTAACATTTACGTAATTTTTTTTTATTTTTTAGATACATCTAATCTACATATACTTAAAAAGTATAATATTTATGAAATTTTTTTCTAAAAAAATCATCAAATACAAAAATATATAAATTTTTTTTTGGAAAATTCAATATATTTTCGTATTTTATTGTATTCAATGAATTTTTTAAAGATATCTGTACAAATTTTCTATTTTTTAATTACTATCAAGGTTGAGTGGGTCTAAAAAAAATTTAAAAAAAATTGATGAAAATATTTTTAAAAATAACGAAAAAAAATACAAATTGAAATTTCAAAAAATTATTTTTAAAAATTCCAAACCAAACAGGGTTGTTTGATGGAGATGCTCACTCACTCATGATATTGCCTAAACTTTTAGACATTTTATCCCTTAATTATTTTAATTTTTTTGTTTGGCAACTATTGCAAATTTTTTGTGATCTTGAATTTGTTTAGTGAAAAGAAAACTCAAGGGAAATAAAATTATTTATAGATAATTATAGATATTCAATTTTTTAGGGAAAGTCAACTCGTTTGCTATTTATTTTTATTTTAAAAAAATTATAAACAATTTACATAATTTACTAAATTCTTATATACAAAAAAATTATTTCACTTTTTCTTTTTCTTTTTTGAAAATATGTTTTTCTTTCTTCTTCCCTATTTGACCCCTTTTGGCTATCACCCACTATTCATTATCACCATCGGCCACCACCACTACTGGTCCTGCTGTCAATTTCCACAGCTAAACACTAGCAACTTCTTTTGGGCTCCATTTCAAATCATCGGCGACAACTTTTATACTGTGTTTGGTTGGTGAATTTGGAAAAGAAAAAGGAAAATGTGTGTAAAACTATGTGAAATATAGGCATGATTTATTCACATTTCACCTACATTTTCTATTTTCTTTTTCCAATTCATTCCCAAATCCCCCAACCAAACACAGCATTAGTCACCACTTTCAGTCAAAAATTACCTTATATTTCCTCTGACATATTTTCAAAACAAATTTTAAACATATGTACATTTTTTTTAGAGGGTCTAAACATATGTACACTTATGTTTTTTGTTTTATTTTTACTAAAAATAAATACAAAAGTATTTAATATTTTGCTTTAATAAAAAATAATAAACTATAAATATTATCAAACGAGAGTTAAGAGGTCACTTTCGGACAACGGAAAAAAGATAAGTTGATTTTCTTAGTTCAGGAGTTTGTAATTGACTCTCTGATTTCAAGAGTTTGTAGTTGACTTTGCTATGCCAATGCCAGCTAAAAGAGGATAGAAATTTTTTTCGATAATTATAATTTCAATGAAAAATTTTAATGATATTATTTAGGGATGTGTAAAAAATGTTGATTTTTTAAACTCGTTTTTGGAAAATGTCTCGTAGCTCAAATTTTGTGGCTCAAAAATGGCTCAAATGACTAAAACGACGTCGTTTTGGCCATTTTTATGTTGTTCTGTATTCAAAACGACGTCGTTTTGGCCATTTGAGCCACTTTTGAGCCACAAAATTTGAGCTACGTAGCATTGTCGCTCTTTTTTATCCTTTTATGTATAAAAAATGTAAAAAGTGATGTGATTTAAAGTGGTGTTTTGAAAAATTGATAAAAAACTAAAATTTTTACTTTTTTTTTTGTAGTTTTTTGATTTTTTTTTGTGTTCAAAAAGCTGGCTTTTTGTGACTGTGTGTGAAAAAAAAAATAAAAAATAAAAAAATTAACTTTTTTAAAATGTTTCCAAAACGTCCAAAAATGAGTTAAAAGCTAACTTCTCAAATTATCTAGCAGTTGTGAAAAGGTAATTTAGTGGGTGAAATAAAACAGAGAGGATTTAGATTGGGCATGGTTATCAAAATTCCTGTCTAGATTGTTGGATTTTACAAATCTCCCAATCTAGTTGCCCAAACAATTTAAATTGTACTAGAAATTTAAATTTTATAGAATTTTAAAATGACTAAGGTTCTAGTCATAAAATAAAAACAATTCAAATTTTATTTACTATCTCAATTTTTTTTTTTAAAAAAAAGTCATGTATATGTATGTCTGTATGCAAAATTGACTTTAAACTCTCCCCAACCATTTTCTCTAATTTATATTTGCATAAAATATACATTATGTCAAATTTATCATTTTTCTTTAATAATTTTAAAAATATTTGCTACACAATATTATTCATAATTTTTTTTTTATTTTATATTAACTTAAAAATAAAAACTTACGACTTTGATTTGAGTTTACAATCCATCCACCTTTTGAGCCAACAATCCAGCAATTCCACAATCTTACGATTACATCCAACAAACCAAAATAATACGAAAAAGTCAATGCGAAAAACTCCCCTATTCTCAAAGAATCTTTTCATTGTGAAAATCATATTTACTTATGGTTGGTTGTCAAACTAACATATATATACTTTTATGGTATTTATAATTATTTTCTTATTGATTGATTAAATCATATATTTTTAAAATTTGAAAAAAATAAATAAAGAAATCGAACATATCTACAAAAAATCGCATAATTTTGTTATGCGATCCCTGGCCCTTTGGGCCAAACTGTGGCATGTAGATCCAAAAGAGATGATAATGGTAAGGTTCTTTTATAAGTAGAAGCCACTGGCCTTTTATATTTATAATAGATGATAATGTTAAGCTTCTTTACAAAACCACAAATAATTTCTTCTTTGATGGTATACTACTAATTTTAAATGTTACTTAGTTTATTATTTTCCTACGCATTATCCTTGTCACAATAGGATTGACACTTGGCGTATCATGTACCACAGCCTACATTTACCAATTTTTAAATAATAATAATAATAATAATAATAACGAAAAATACCGGCAAGTCTACCAACCAACAACATATGGCCAAGCCAAGTCCATGGCTTGTTTTGAAAAATACATTAAAAATTAATTTTTTAAATTTTTTTTATAAAAATACATAAAAAAAATACTTTTAATTATAGCCCAAAACAAGCCATCTATACTATATATTAAGCAAAAGGGAATTTTTAACCCCAAGGCTTGTGGGGGCTCCAATACGCTAATCCTAATTTTCTAATTTTTTGTTTTAAAAAAAAAATTTAACTTCAGCATTTATTAACTTCTCTCAACCCACAAGACTTTTTGACTTTTCTCATAATTGGTGCAGTACCTTTTCCAAAACAAATAATTTGTATATTAAAAACAATTTAAAACAAATATAAATATCTATATCTATATCTATCTATTTATTTATATCTATCTCTAACCTGCAAGTTTTGTGGGAGTTCCAATATTTGAATCTTAATTTCTTAATTTTTTTGATTTTTTTTATAAAAAAACTTAGCAATTATTAAATTCTTCCAAATCTTTTTAACTTCTCCAACACACACACTCTTTTTAATTTTTCACATATCTATTACAAACAGTGAGTCTCCTTTTTGTTTTCTCCTTCTTGACTTCTTACTTTTACACTTTCAACTTCAGTGACCACGTATGCAAACAATAAGTCTTATTTTTGTTTTCTTCTTCTTGACTTTTCCTTTTGTTTACTCTTTTAATATTGTAGTTAGATAGCGCATAAAAATATTTTGTGATTTTTCTAGCGAATAAAAAAATTATAATTCGATTTTTTAATATGATTGAAGTTAGATAAATATAAACCCTCACAAAGAGAAAAATGTGATTATAATTAGTTGAATGATTCTTTTTTTTTTAAATGTGATTGTAGTTAGTTTAGTAGTTCTTTTTTTTCATTTATTTCTTTTATTATGGGAAAAATGTGATGTGATTATAGTTTGTTCAATGGCTCTTTTCTTTAATATGATTGTTGTAGTTAGTTCAATGATTTTTTTTAATGTTATTTAATCTTTTTATTTACTATTTTAATTTTATTTTTAATATGGTTGAAGTTAGATAAACATAAACACTCACGAAGAAAAAAAAATGATTGTAGTTAGTTCAATGGTTCTATTTTTTAATGTGATTGTAGTTAGTCAATGGTTCTTTTTTTATTATTTATTTTTTTATTATGGGAAAAATGTGATGTGATTGTAGTTTATTCAATGGTTCTTTTTTTTAATGTGATTTAATCTTTTATTTACTGCTTTAATGGTTTTTCTTTACAATTATTTATGAAAAAAATATTTGTGATTTGATTTGATTTTTTTCTAATCTGATTTTTAAAGTATCAATATTGATAATGATTAAATTGTATTTTGAAAAAAAAATTGTAATTGATTTTTTTAACTCACTGTGTTTTTTGAAAAAAAAATATTGTGTTTTTTTAACTATCAATTCATTTAATTTGTGATTTGATTTTTAACTCACTGTATTTTTTGAAAAACAAAATGGATTGTACTCATTAGGGTCACATAATATACCAATTATTGATGATGATTAGATTGTATTTTGACTCAAAAAATTTGTAATTGATCTTTTTAACTCACTATGTTTTTTGAAAATAAATTCTTGTGTTTTTTAATTATCAATTTACTTAATTTGTGATTGATTTTTTTAATTATTGATGATAATTAGATAGTATTAAAAAAATTGTGATTTGTATGATTGAAGTTATCTCATTTTGTTTATAATTTTATTTTTTAATATGATTGAAATTAACTTACAAAAAGAAAAATGTGATTGTAGTTTGTTCAATGGTTATAAATAATATTTTTATTTACTATTTTAATGGTTCTTTTTTTCAATTATTATTTTTTTATTATGAGAAAAATATGATTGTAGTTAGATAGCATTAAAAAAATTGTGATTTGTATGATTAAAATTATCTCCTTTTGTTTATAATTTGATGTTTTTTAATATGATTGAAGTTAGATAAACATAAACACTCACAAAAAGAAAAATGTGATTGTCGTTTGTTCAATATTACTAAATAATCTTTTTATTTACTATTTTAATGGTCCTTTTTTTGAATTATTTTTTTTATTATGAAAAAAATGTGATTGTAGTTAGATAACAGTAAAAAAAATGTGATTTGCATGATTGAAGTTATCTCATTTTGTTTATAATTTAATTTTTTAATATGATTGAAGTTAGATAAACATAAACACTCAAGGGGGTTTTTAAGGAAAATGAGATTTTTAACCCCAAGTACTGTGAGAGCTTCAATATCCCAATCTGAATTTTCTAAATTTTTTATTAAAAAAAAAAACTCAGCATTTATTGATTTGGTCAAAATCTCCTGATCAGCATTTATTAACTTTTTTCAATTCGCATGCCTGTATTTATTGATTTTGTCAAAATCTCTTGATCAATATTTAAAATTTCCTCATACAAATAATTATAGATACAATCTGTGTATAGTTACTGCAGTACCATTTTCAACTTTTCTCATATACTATGGTTAGTGATAAGATTGTTAAATTATTTTTATAAAAAATCTTAAAAAACATAATTTATATATTAAAAAAAATCTAAAACAAATATAAATATCTATAATTATCCCGTACATAGCACGGGTGATAGGCTAGTATATATATATATATATATAGCAAATGTAAATTAATTATTACTTTGAAGTGGTGGTAGAGATTTATTAATGATCAATTCAAAGTGGATTTGCCTAGGTTACTCACGAAACGATAAATTTAGGATTCGTTTGGCAAGATATAGTCACAAAAGACAAAATAGATTATTTTAACCACAACAAACAAAATATCACACTAAATTCATAATTATTACACTCTTCTCTCACAAAAAAAGTCAAAAAAATCAAAAAGTCAAAAAATACTTCTCAAACCAAACTTTTTAACCCAAGTTAATATAATCAAAAAAAGTTAAAAAACTAACCCATTTTCCAAACCAACCTTTAGTATTTAGTTATCACCTAAGCAAACGGTTTTACATATTTTGTCAGTGTGTAAGTAAATAAAACATAATTTATAATTAGAATAAAAAGAAGTGAGTTCTTTAATAAAGTGTATCGACTAATTAAAAAAATGAAAAATCATATTGTTTTGAGTTAGTTATAATTTATATTTTGTTTAGGGAAAATTGGTCTAGGGTCCTTCCTCCACTTTTCGTAATGGAAGAGATCCACAAAATTATTTTTTGATGTCTAAGGTCCCTAAACATATATCAGATAAATTTGTCTCTCTTCCTCGCATACCAGAAACCCCTCTCTCATTCTCACCCAAAAATGGCGTCAAACATTCTCGTGGAAAGATTAATCGTTGCCATTACAAAACAAAATCAAAATATACACAGAGAGAGAGAGAGGGGTTTTGTAGCAGTTTTTGTGGTTGATTATGAAAAGGAACACAAGAGGAGGTGGAGCTATATATATATATATGTATGTGGCAGAGCTAAAATTTCTCTGATCGTTTTCCTCCGTGGATATAGACATCTCGCTGAACCACCTGTAATCTTATGTTTGTATCTGTTCTTGCTTTTCTTGTTATTATTTACTGTGTGATTAGAATCGGTTCGTACATAACAACTATAATAAAATTATTACGTAGAGATCATGATAGATCGTAATCTGATAATATCTAATATATTAGATATAGATGAGGATCACTTGATTAGACACTAATGGAGTTCTAGAGGAAAACTAAAACAATGTCGTCTCAATCTTTGTACAACATTTCTTTGTTGGCCAATGTGAAAACCTTTCAACAAAGTGCCTTCAATTGGAAGTAATCTTTAAGAAAGTAGTAGCAGATTTATCGATTAATGAAACAACAAAAACAAAGCACTGATTGAACTAAAATAATGTAATAAGTTTTGTGCTGATGCAAAGAGGTTGATTGGTAGGAGGTTCACTCCAGAGAAATTTGAAAATTTCTCTGACTTCGCAGGCCTTCTCACAAAATTACCACTCCAGAGAAATTTGAAAATTTCTCTGACTTCGCAGGCCTTCTCACAAAATTACCACTCCAGAGAAATTTGAAAATTTCTCTACAACCTCCTTCACTTGTGCATGTGTTAAGCACTGGACCAAAATGCAAGTATGAATCATCTGAACAATAATCTAGAAGAAAGACATTGAGATTGTGTCAGTTGAAATACAAAACTAAAAGATCTATTGGAACTGTAGCTGTAACTACATTTGTGTACAAACATCTCAAGTTTTTTATCGTTAACATTACAAGAAATTGGAATCATTTGATTGCCATTAACCAGAGGTATTTTCCAGTCTCTGACAAGCCAAAGAAATACTCAGATTTTTCCAGAATTTCTCTGGTGCTGGTAAGTTGTCATTGTTATCCCATTCTAATGTTGCTTACATATTACAATGTGGAATTTTTCCAGTTGAATTTAGTTGAACAATGTTGCTTACCTAATGAATCATAATGATTTGGATGTGAATGAGAAGAAAAGTAGAGAAACTCATCCAGAGAAATTTGGTCCAGAGAAATTTCTCTGGGCCAGAATTTCTCTGACCAATTTTCTCTACACTGAAATTTCTCTGGACCAAATTTCTCTGGACCAATTTTCTCTGGACTGAAATTTCTCTGGATCAAGGTTGAGGGACCTTAGACATTATGAAAATATTGTTGAGGGACCTTAGACATTATGAAAATATTTGGTGTCCTTTATGCTATAAAATCATAATAGCAGGGACCTTAAAAAAAAAAACCCCACCAATTACATGATGTGTGTGAATGAAATCACACTAACTTATTACTCTTTTTGTTCTTTTTTTATTTATATTATGATATTATAATAAAATTCAATAAATTATAATAATAGTAATAAAAATTAAATATAACATAAAAAAAAAAAAAAAAAACTTCCAAAAAGATGAGGAGAGTCCCAACCCGCAAGCGGCGGGTGGTCTGTTTAGGAAAAAAACAACGGCAGGTGGCAAGATTCAAATAATTAATAATCTATAGAAATTTCTGACCAATCAAGATAAGAGTAAATTTTGTTGGTTCAAGTTTTTTTTAAACTTTTACCCGTCAAAAAAATAAAAAAAAAAAGTTTTTTATTGATAAATTCCATTTAGAAGTGTTTAACCCAATAAGCCCACCAAGAAAAATTATAACCTAATTAGTCTCATGTATTTATATTTTTGTTTCATGAGGTCCTTTTTTCCTAATTTATATTATTTGTTGGACTATTATACCTTATGTCTATTTGTTGATATATATTATATACAAAATAATATACATGTTTCCCTCTGTTTTTGTTGTGGTAGGAAATCGTTCCTATAAGAGAGAAGACGATGGCACATAGTTCGCGGTAGTGTTTCATTGCGATACAGTTTCATTCCTGTAGAGGAGAAGATGACGATTCAGAATTTATACTTTTTTTTTTTTTTTTTTGGGCCATAGTTATGATTTCAGCCAGAAATCAAAGGAAGAGAAAAGGATTTGAATCAAAGAAACAGGGGTAATGGCTTACAAACTTGTTCAGTAGATTGACTAAAACTCACATTCAACTGGATTGAATCAAAGGGAAAGATGAGATGGATTTGAATACTTGTTCTTCGAAGGTAGGTTTAATTTGATTTGGATTGGTGGAATGGTGAAATTACACGGGTTGTTAATGATAGTGATATGATGAAGCTAAAGATGTGGGTGATTGTACGGGAAAGAAATAAACATTCTCGTATAATCCTGCTGATCAAGTCTGCACTCCTCTGTACGTCATCACTTTATCACCTGAAAACACAAACGCGAGCTAGCCGACGAGTGTGTGCCGGAAACCTCTTCGATGCCTAAGTCAGTAAGCTTGACAAATAGACAAAAGCTCTTTGTATTTAGAAAACAAAGTTGTGTTACCTCTCCAAAGGTGATGTTGTGAGCTTTTATAGGTTCCGTGTGGCACAATCCTAGTAGGACTTTTACTTCTCCATGCAGAGTCCTCCTAGGATTCATACTCCTGAAAGATAATGCTTATTCTTCAACACCCCCCTCACTGCTTAAACCAAGTGAGATGGTTTTTTCAACACCCCCCTCACTGCCAAGGTCGAGCTAATAAAAACCAGACTATGCCCAACCCAGCTTTCCACCAACTCCTATCGTATAATAATGAGTATAGCCGAACTAAACCGCCAAGCAGGCGTCAACCTCGGTCTAGCCGAAATCTTCCACCAGTACTCCATAGGTTCGAAGGAAGACAGTTGGGTGTACTATTTTAAAATACGCCGTCGACGTGAGAAAATAATAAAAAACACGCCGGATAAAGACTTGAATGACAACGATTTTTTCTGGGTGTCTGGGAACTTTGAGGATCATCAAGCCCGGATTCCTAGCCGAAGTATTAATTAGAAAAAAGGAACACCTGGTATAGTTACTTCGGTTTTCTCGCGTGTTTTATTATATTTCGGTTCTCTATTTATCAGCCGAACTAACAGTTGTCTTCTTTTGCAGATTCTGCCCACCTCCAGTCTCTATACAGTTACCCAAATCTAGCGACCTTGCGTGCCGCACTACGGTATCCAGAACGTAGTTGGGCCAAGCTGCTAAAGTTCGAACCGACCTATAGATACAGCGGCCGCCGAAAAGCGAGAGTGACCGAATTTCTGCTAGAGGAGGCCCCCGAACCGGACCCAAACTTGCCAGAAATTAGACTAATCCCACTAACCGCTGAAGAAGAAATGGCCAAGAGAAACAAAGTCAGGGCCCTCTTGACCGAAACCAATAGACCCAAAGTACCGCCACCAAGCCAAACGCAACCTGCCGTTGTGGCCCTTCCTTCTCAACAGCCTTCTTCATCACGCCCATCCAAGCGCGCCCGGCCTACCCCGACCGAGCAGCGTCTAGTGGACGAGCACGAAACTACGCTCCAACAATTCCACAACCGGAACCTTCTGACCGGGCTGGCTCTTCCAGGTGGGCACCGAAGCTGAAATTTTAGAACCGCCTTATTCAAGATACCGATTCGGTGGTTGCTGAGAAGGATCACTTGATGGCCTTCAATCTTACCAAGAGTGTTTGCCTTCCAGCAGACATGGAACACCACCAGAATTTGACCGAGCTAAAGGCCATCCGATCGACCACTAAACCCATGATCCTGGTATGATGCCCCTCGTCTCTAAAATTTTTTTTCTATCTTTCAGTTCGGTTTCGTCATTGATTTCTTTCCATTCATTTCAGTCTCTTCAGAAGAGCCAAATTGCCCATCAAAAGGTATTGGAGCTCAGGAAAACGGCTAGGCAAGTCGTGGCAGAGGTTGAAGAAAAAACAACCGAGCTGAAGGAATCCCATCAAAAGACGGCCGAGCTAGAGGCTGAGGTAGCTCGTCTAACCGGACTGGTTACCTCGGCTGAGGCTGACAAACAGAAGGCGTTGATCGTGATGAAAGACAAGTACCTTCGTGAGCTAGTCAAGCTTGAAGGGAAAAAGGACGCCGAAATCGCCGAGCTGAAGAAGAAGGTCGGTGATGCCAACGCTGAAGGTTTCAAAGAGGCGGAAGGCCTCCACATTCCACAATGTGAGGGGGCGAAGAACTTATTCTTTAAGTGCGGCTGGAGAAGTACTGTGAAACAGCTCGACTGTGGGCTCGAAACCGAGGTCTACAATGCTCCGCAATACTTCATTCCGGTCTCACTAGCAGAATATGCTGCTTCTGTCCAACAACAATTTTTGCAGGGTTCAGATGATAAAGATGAAGAAATTGAGCCAACTGTTACTCTGGTAGTCAACGAGCAAGGCAACGATCAATCAGCTCGGTTGGAGCCAACGGTTGAAGACCTGACTGTTGAGCCGTCGACTGACATCGTTCTGCCAGTTCCTACTGAGACTGATCTTCCATCTGCAACCGGTGTTCAAGTTGATATTGACGCCGACCTTGAAGACCTTTTCACTTGATTCTGTACTTTCTTTTCTTTGTTACTTTTTGCTCTTGTAACCGAGCTATGGCCCCCCCTTTGTAATTGCCCTTTGATGAATGAAAATTTTCTTGTTTTGAACTCTTATTTCGGTTGATCTGTATGTTTGTGCTTGCAATGACTTTTCCATGATCTTTTCACTTCCAACTGTTATCTCGGTTTAATTTCCTGTTTGAGCTTGCCTTCTTAATAGCATTGTGGCCGAGATACCTTAATCTGGTCTCAGCTGAGTAATCTAACTGAGCTATCCAGCCAACCACTTTTTAGCCGATGTCCTTACTTCGGCTAAAGAGTACTAGCAAACCACTTTGTGGCCGATGTCCTTACTTCGACTAAAGAGTACAAAGAGTTGGTTTAATCCAGCCAACCACTCTTTAGCCGATGTCCTCACTTTGGCTAAAGAGTACCAAGAGTTGGTTTAATCCAGTCAACCACACTTTTAGCCGATGTCCTCACTTCGGCTAAAAAGTAACAAAGAGTTGGTTTAATCCAGCCAACCACTCTTTAGCCGATGTCCTCACTTTGGCTAAAAAGTACCAAGAGTTGGTTTAATCCAGCCAATCACTCTTTAGCCGATGTCCTCACTTCGGCTAAAGAGTACCAAGAGTTGGTTTTATCTAGCCAACCACTCTTTAGCTGATGTCATTACTTCGGCTAAAGAGTACTTAGAGTTGGTTTAATCCAGCCAACCACTTTTTAGCCGATGTCCTTACTTCGGCTAAAGAGTACCAAGAGTTGGTTTAATCCAGCCAACCACTCTTTAACCGATGTCCTCACTTCGGCTAAAGCGTACCAAGAGTTGGTTTTATCTAGCCAACCACTCTTTAGCCGATGTCATTACTTCGACTAAAGAGTACTTAGAGTTAGTTTAATCCAGTCAACCACTCTTTAGCCGATGTCCTTACTTCGGCTAAAGAGTACTTAGAGTTGGTTTAATCCAGTCAACCTTTAGATTGGTTTTTCCAGCCAACCTGAAGTAAAATGTTTGGTTATTCCGACCAAACGTCCTGCAGCCTGGATCCTTATCCTGGGCTTAGGAAGGGTGTTGGTTTAATCCAGTCAACCTTTAGATTGGTTTTTCCAGCCAACCTAAAGTAAAATGTTTGGTTATTCCGAACAAACGTCCTGCAGCCTGGATCCTTATCCTGGGCTTAGGAAGGGTGTTGGTTTAGTCCAGTCAACCTTTAGATTGGTTTTTCCAGCCAATCTAAAGTAAAATGTTTGGTTATTCCGACCAAACGTCCTGGAGCCTGGATCCTTATCCTGGGCTTAGGAAGGGTGTTGGTTTAATCCAACCAACCTTTAGATTGGTTTTTCCAGCCAACCTAAAGTAAAATGTTTGGTTATTCCGACCAAACGTCCTGCAGCCTGGATCCTTATCCTGGGCTTAGGAAGGGTGTTGGTTTAATCCAGCCAACCTTTAGATTGGTTTTTCCAACCAACCTAAAGTAAAATGTTTGCAATGTTCCTATCTTCACTAAAACTGATTTTTACAGAAAACAACTATGCTGAAAAGAATCGACTTGTTTTATTAAGGAATGAAAAAATTACACATGTTTGAAAGAGAAAAGCTAAAAATAAAATAACTTGAGATTGGCAGTGTTCCATGGCCTAGGGATTGCTTTGCCGTCCTTGTCTTCTAGGTGGTATGCCCCTTTGCCTGCTAACCCAACCACTTTGTATGGACCTTCCCAATTAGGCCCTAGCTTGCCATCTCCTAGTACCTGGGTGTTTCCCATCACTTTGCGCAGTACCCAATCGCCGATCTTGAATTGTCTTGGATGCACTGTCTTGTTGTATTTCCTGGATAACTCTTGTTGATATGAGACAATGTGAACTAGTGCTCTTTTTCTTCTTTCTTCTACAAGGTCGAGTTCCAATGTTATGGCTTCGTCGTTTAAGTCTGGATCAAAATTTTCGCTTCGAATCGTGGGGAGGCCAACTTCTAGTGGGATTACTGCTTCCATACCGTAGGCTAAGGAGAATGGTGTTTCTCCTGTTGACCGCCGAGGTGTGATGCGGTAAGCCCATAAAACATGAGGAAGCTCTTCCGCCCATTTGCCTTTGGCTTTCTCCAACCTTTTCTTCAACCCATCCAAGACTACCTTGTTTGATGCTTCTGCTTGGCCATTTGCTTGAGGATATGCTGGTGTAGAATTGTAGAACTCTATCTTGTATTCTTCACAAAAGCTTCTAAAGATTTTGCCATCAAACTGAGTACCATTGTCTGAGATTAGGGCTTTTGGTATGCCAAACCGTGTGATGATGTTTTGCCAGACGAACTTCTTCACATCTTTTTCCTTGATTGATGCTAATGCTTCTGCTTCTACCTACTTTGTGAAGTAGTCTGTTGCTGCGAGAAAGAACTTCCTGTTGCCAGGTGCTGTTGGAAGTGGTCCTACTATGTCCAAGCCCCACATTGTGAAAGGCCATGGGCTAGTCAATGATAGGAGTTCTCTAGCTGGTTGATGTATTTGGTGTGCGAATTTTTGGCATTTCTCGCACTTCTTCACATATTTCTCTGAGTCTGTCTGCATGTATGGCCACCAATATCCTTGCGAAATGGCCCTGTAAGCTAGCGATCTTCCTCCTTGATGGCTTCCGCACACCCCTTCGTGTATCTCGTACAAGAATGCTTCCACTTTGCTGGGGTGGACACACTGTAGATAGGGTCCTGAGAATGACTTTTTGTATAATGCCAGAGATGGGGAGAGCCAAAATCGCTGCGACTTTGCTCTAATTTTGTTGGCTTCTTTCTTCTCTTCCGGTAGGACGCCATCTTTCAAGAATAGTATGATGGAATCCATCTATGAGGGGCCTAGATCGGCGCAGCATACTTCTTCTGCTTCGGGGTCTTCGATGCTTGGTCTTGGTAAGTAATCGATGAGCAATGGATGAGGGATGGATGTATCTTCCATTGAAGTAAAGCCTACTAGTTCGTCTGCTCTGCCGTTTTCTTCCCTACCTATCTATTCAATCCTCACTACTTCAAATTTCTTGATCTCTATTCTAACCAACTCTTGGTACTTGGCCATCCTATCATCCTTTGCTTCATAGTCACCAGAAATTTGGTTTACCACTAGTTGTGAGTCGCTGTAGACCATCAGTTCGGTGGCCTTCATGTAGGATGCTGTTTTGAGTCTTGTAAGGAGTGCTTCGTACTCCGCTTCGTTGTTTGATGCTGGGAAGCCAAGGTTGATTGCTTACTCCACAACCAGGCCGTCTGGTGAGATGAGGACTATGCCAAGTCCTGCACCATGCCGGTTGGATGTTCCATCCACAAAGAGCTTCCATATCTCTCCAACGAACAATTTTTAGCAAGTGGAGGGGTCAGATGATGTCGTGGGGTCAAGAATGTTGCTGGTGTTTTCTTCAAGGTCCATGCTTGCTGTCTGCCCCTCGCTATCTGATTGTACCAAGTCTTTATTTGTTGGTGAGTCTTGGTTTGCTTCTTCCTTGCTGTCTTTAGTCTGGTCTGCCTTGGAGTCTGACCGAGTGCCTTCTGCTAGGGGTTGTGTTATTCTGGCGTCAACTTCCATCCCTAGTTCGATTGTATCGGTTAGGTCGACTAGGCAGATATGATGACTTCCAGGGGTAAATTTTGCGATGAAGTCTGCCAAAGATTGGGCCTTTACTGCTGTTCTGGGTTAGAACTTGATGTCGAATTGTCCCAACTCTACTGCCCACTTCAAGATTCGCCCAGAAAAGTTTGCCCTCTCAAACAAAGCTTTTAGTGGAAAAGCTGTGAGGACAACTATGGTGTGGGCGTGAAAGTAGTGTGCCAATTTCCTGGAGGCCATCATTAAGGCCAATGCTAGTTTTTCCAGTGGCAAGTACCTTGTTTCGGCTCCCAGCAATGTCTTGCTGACATAAAAGATGGGCAGATGTTGGATTCCTTCTGCACAAACCAACATTACGCTAATTGCGTGCTGAGAGACTGCTAGGTACAAGAAAAGTTCTTCACCAGGTACTGGGGTAACAAGCAGTGGTGGGGAAGACATATATTCCTTCAAGCTTTCCAGAGCTCGGTCGCATTCTTCGTCTCACTCGAACTTGACTTTTAATGTTTGAAAAAATGGTCGTAGTCTGTCTGACGACCGGCTGATGAATCGGTTGAGTGCAGGCGCCATGCCGGTGAGATGCTGCACTTCTTTTATTGAATTTGGTCTCTCCAAATCCTGGATTGCTTTGATCTGGGAGGGGTCTGCTTCTATACCCCGGTTGGTCACAAGGAAGCCCAGGAATTTGCCAGATCCTACTCCGAATGCACACTTAGATGCATTGAGGCGCAACTTGTGCTTCTTCAGGATTTCAAACATCTCTTCTAGGTCCTTGAGATGGTCATTCTTATCTTTGCTTTTGACCACCATGTCGTCGATGTAAGCCTCCATCGTTCTTCCTAACAATGGTTCAAACATCTTAGTGACCATTCGTTGGAATGTTGCCCCTGCGTTCTTCAGGCCAAAGGGCATGACCTTGTAACAGTATAGTCCTCTCGGGGTTGTACAGGAAGTGACCTCCTGGTCTGGTTCATGCATGGCGATTTGGTGGTAGCCTCTGTATACATCCAGAAAGCTAAGTCGGTTGTGCCCCGCCGTTAGGTCTACCAGTTGATCTATCCGTGATAGAGGAAAACTGTCTTTTGGGCACGCCTTGTTGACTGTTTTATAGTCGACGCAGACACGCCATTTGCCATTCTTTTTTGGCACTACGACTGTGTTGGAGATCCATCTTGGGTAGTGCACTTCTCTAATTGCTCCTGCCTCCAGCAGGTTACCTACTTCTTCTGCCACTATCTCGGCGTGGTGGAGTGCCGATCTGCGTGTGCGTTGGATGATTGGTCTGGCGGATGGGTGAACATTAAGTTGGTGACAGATGAAGTTTGGATCAATGCCTGGCATGTCGTAGGGCGTCCAGGCGAACACTTCGATGTTAGAGGTTAAGAATTCCAAAACCTCTAATCTCTCAGTGCTGGACAACGACGAACTGAGCAAAAAGAACTTATCCGGGTTCTCTTCATCTATTCTTACCTCTACCAAGTCTTCCACCGCTTTCTGATTAGCTATTTTGCCTACATCTACGAACAGTTCATTACTCTCAGGTGTTTCCACCGAATGAACGTATCCGTTGGCAGCGCGGCTGCCGTTTACCGTGACAAAGCATTGCTTGGACATAATCTGATCTCCATAGACCTCTTCAATTACACCGGTGTCGTTTGGGAACCGCATTACTTAGTGGTAGGATGATGCCACCGATCGCATGGCATGCAGCCATGTTCTGCCCAGGATGATGTTGTAAGTAGAGGGGACCTTCAATACCCAGAACTCCACTTGTTTCGTCACGCTTCCTGCTCTGATTGGAAGAATTATTTTGCCAACGGGCCATTCTGGCATGGAGTTGAACCCAATTAGGGGAGATACGGCTGACGCCAAGTCTTTGTTTTGTAGCTTCAGTTGTTTAAATGTGTCGTAGTACATGATTTCACATGAACTACCCTGGTCAATCAAAATCCGCTTGACGTCAAAATCCTTGACTCGGAGAGTGACGACTAGGGCATCATTGTGAGGACAGTATATTCGATCCAAGTCTTTATCCGTAAAAGACATAACATTTGTTGCCTCTGTCTTCCCCTTCTTGATGGCAGGTTGTGCACTTAACACCTCTCTAAAGTGCTCAGCCTTCTTGATTGATCCCCTGAGCTCGCATACACGCTCAGGTTCAAAGACTCCATGTATTACATTGATAATGCCTTGAGGTGGGGCGTCGATTGGCATTCCGTTGGGGTTATTGTGATCTTGGGGGGCTGGTTGCGTCCCTCCTTCAATATATTTATCCAAGTGGCCTGCTGCCACCAACTCTTCCAAGTGTTGTCTCAATGGCGTGCAATTCTCAGTGCAGTGCCCTTTTTCTTTGTGGAAGGTGCACCGCGATCTTTCGTCATAATCCTTCTGGGCTTCTCCTAGCTTGGCTGGCCACTTGACGAAAGGCTCATCTCTTATTTCGCTAAGAATCCGATATATCGGTTTCTTGAACACCGTGGTTATGGCAGTACGGATTCTCAACCATCGTGAAGTGTAGATGGGTCCTCTCCGTTGTCTCGCCTGCCACGTCCGTTTCTGTTAGGTCGATCTACCGTATTGACCTTTGTTGAGGTCTTCTTTTCTGGTACTGTGGTAGCGCTAGATTTTGCTTTGGCACGTGCGTCATCCTCTTCCACCCTGATGTGCTGATGCACTCTTTTCATCAAGGCTTCCATGGTAAGGGGTGGCGTCATGGTGATCGAGTCCCTTAGTCTGTTCCCGACTGGAAGGCCTCTTTTATACTACGCAATGGCGAGATTGGTGGGGCAGTCCCCAATCTGGTTGAATGTCTCCCAGTAGCGACTATTGTAGGATCTTAGGGTCTCTTTGTCGCCCATGTCGATGGAGAGTAACTGGTCAATCTCCACCGGGATTTTAGTGTTTGTTCTGAACCTTGTGACAAACGCCTCTGCCAATTGCGCCCAGGAGGCTATGCTGCCTTCTGGAAGTTTCTCAAACCAAGTCAAGCCTAGATCGTCAAGGCTTGACGAGAAGAGAATGCACATTAGAGCCTCGTTTCGTCGATATACCGCCATAACCTGGCGGAAGTGGCTTAGGTGAATGTAGGGGTCCGTCTTCCCCTCATACGTAGTGAATTTGGGCTGAAGGAAGCCTGTAGGTAGGGGCGCGTTTTCGATTGCCGGAACGAACGGCGAGGTTTACAGCCTTGCTAATGCTTTGTCCGTCGGTTCGTAGGCAGGACGTGGTAACGGCATTCTAACCTCGATGCTTCCATGCGATCGAAGAGCCAATCGTTGAAGGGCAGAAACTCTGCGAAGGTCGCGCACCCTGGTGTCCTCCTTCCATCGTGCCTTTTCTTCCAGCATGATCCGCAAATCGGATGATTTGGGCAATTCCGTCTGTTTGGATGATGTCTGGTGCGAGTGCGAAGGTCGGTAGGTACTTCCTTCTGTGTAAGACCTCAATGATCTCGTTCTCTCAGACCTGGAGTAACAAGTTCTGGAGGTTCTAGACTGAGTATCGCCTGTCCTGAGGCTTCTACTCTCTGCTTATGATGGTGTGGAAAATCTTCCATGGTCTTCTGAGCGGCGAAAGGGCGTCTTGTTTTTGCGCCCCTCTCCTGTCGCCACTCATTTTCTCTTTATCTGGCGCTTCAAGGTCTCCATATCCACCGCCATCTTCCTTATTAATTCGTCTTGCTCCTTCACACGGTCCTCCAGAACTTGAGGATCAATCCTCCGCCTTTGTCTGTCAGGACTTTGTGAATGAGAGTGATGGGGGCTATGAGTCCGCCTCCCCCTAGTATCTCTCCTGGAGTTATGTCGTTGGGGCTCCAAGTCTGCCATGGGAGGGATAGAAGGTAATCCTTCACGCCTTGCACCCCTATCTGGTGTTTTCCCGTTGATGGCGAACTGTGGTAATTCTTCAATGTGCGCCATTGTTCCTAAAGAGGTAAAGCTTGATCAAGAGGTTTTGTCCTGTCTGGTTTTCCCACAGACGGGGCCAATTGTACGGGAAAGAAATAAACCTTCACGTATAATCCTGTTGATCAAGTCTGCACTCCTCTGTACGTCGTCACTTTATCACCTGAAAACACAAACGCGAGCTAGCCGGCGGGTGTGTGCCGGAAACCTCTCCGATGCCTAAGTCAGTAAGCTTGACAAATAGACAAAAGCTCTGTGTATTCAGAAAACAAAGTTGTGTTACCTCTCCAAAGGTGATGTTGTGAGCTTTTATAGGTTCCGTGTGGCACAATCCTAGTAGGACTTTTACTTCTCCATGTAGAGTTCTCCTAGGATTCATACTCCTGAAAGATAATGCTTATCCTTCAACACCCCCCTTACTGCTTAAACCAAGTGACATGGTTTATGTAACAATTTATGGATTATTGATTGATGTATTACAAGATATATTCTATTACAAATCAGAGTGGCTCATTATATAGGAGAGGGTTTGGGTAGTAGGTGAGGAGTAGGTGAGGGTAAATTGGTGGTAGGTGTAGTAGGTGTGGTAGTAGGTGGTGGTAGGTGTAGGTAAATTCTAACAGAGTTTATCATGGCCGAACTCCAATATGACCGAAGTAAACATGACTATGCATAGCCGCAGAATAAGCCGAACTAGCTCTTCCTTTTACTGCTCTTACGTTGGCTTCTCATGCACAACCCATGGCGTGGTTAGACCGAACTAACATGTCATGACTGGTGTAACTCCAAGACCGGTCTAACTCAAAAGTACTGTTAGACCGATCTAACTTCGATCTTCCGTCGGATCGGACTAGCTTCACAGCCTTAGGACCGGACTAACTTCAGAATATCCATACGACCGGAGTAACTTACATGGCCATTTTACTCAGCCCTTTGTACTGCGGCTCATAATGGCCCATTACCCAGCTCGGCCCTATCTTCACATAAATTACCCTCTCAGTGATAATTTTTTGTTTTCAGAGAGATTGAGTTTTTTTTTTTTTTTTGATTTATAGTTCTATTGCTGCCATTATTTTTGGTTTTTCTGTCAATCAATGTGAATGTTCACATTTCATATTGTTTGGAAGCTTAAGAAATGAGTGTTAGAATTGTGAAGAATGAGTTTTCTGATACAGTAATGTACCTTTCTTTATAAAGAGATGAGGTGTGTTTGGTTTGATTTGGATTACTGTAATGGTAGAATTGTAAGAGGTGTTAATAATAGTGATAATGATGAAGATGGAAACGAAAATTATGAAGATACAGAGGAGGATTTTTGTGATGGTTTTTTTTTATTTTTTGAGAGATTGAGATTTTTGAATTTGGAGAAGACGAATACTGTGCTCTGTTTGATTACATTGTCTTAAGGTTAGTATGTAATAGATGCATGTCATTTGTGATTGGATTTATATGAAGTGTTATGCTCTGTTTTTTGCTTCCAATTTCATTTTCTAGAATTGATGGACATGCAAGTTTTTTTTGGTTGTATGGGGTTGTGGATTTTGGCTGGTTATGTGGTTGAGTTATGGCTCTATTTTTTTGAATGTGGTGAATATTCACATCGCATTGAGAACGTGAATGTATATGAATGATTGTATGATCTATTTCTTACTTTCAACATTATTATCTAAATTAAATTTTGGTTGGTTATATGAGGATATGAGTTTTTCCTGGTCATGTATATTGTGAGGCATGCATGTGTGTGATGTGAATATTTACATTCTTGTTACCATTGACAGTATCAAAGTAGTTAACATGAATATTTATATCACTGTAACCATTCACATTACCAACATATTATCAAATCATTTATGTGAATATTCAGATTTGTATTATGAATTGTCATTGTGAGTGTTTTTTGCTAGCAAAATGAGATGTTGTTGTGTATATTATGATGCATGCATGGGCGCGGTGTGAATATTGACATGTCTGTTACCATTTACAACATGAAAACATATGATGTGAATATTCACATCATCTACAATATGCTATTTGATGTGAATATTCACATTCTTGTTACCACTGACAACATCAAAGTAGTTAACATGAATATTTATATCATTGTAATGATTCACATTATCAAATCATTTGATGTGAATATTCAGATTTGTATTACGAATTGTCATTGTGAGCATTTTTTGATAGCAAAACGGGATGTTGTTATGTATATTATGATGTATGCATGGGCGCGGTGTGAATGTTGACATACCTGTTACCATTTACAACATAAAAGAATATGATGTGAATATTTATATCATCTGTAACTATTAACATCATCAAATTATTTGCAGCGAATATTCACTTATGTATTAAGAAATATGATATTCACACTAGTTACATGGTGTTACAATAATATTTTAAGTAATATTCACATTCATGTGAATGATCAACATGAAATAGGCCTCAAAATGCATATATATATATTGAATGAAAATTGGAGTACAAGCATTGATACAAAATTGATTTACACTTAAGTTAGTCTGCTCCAATATGTCAAAATTATTGATACTAAATTATCTTAAATATGGATAACAATTATGGATAACAATTACAGGTCGACACCCCCCACCTATAGGTTTTCATATTGCATTGTCTTTGTGTGATTCAGAAAAGTGTATACAATGAGTCTCTTATTTGACACCATTCAAAGCGATTAAGGCTATCAACAAGTTCCTCACGGTATACATGCGCCCTGATAATATAACACACTGCGGGCCCGCAATCCACCCTGAAAATGCAAAGTTGTTATTGTTAGAATTTGAAATTTAGGTGTATATAATGGTTGTGGAAGATGTGTACAAATTGATGTAAGGCTTACCATTGGTTTGTAGTCATTATCAATATCTAACAATTTGATGTAAATATTGACATTGTGTACAATAAAATTCAGATTGAACCAAAAAAGGGCTGACAACCATTCAAGATTAGGGGTTTTTCATCAACAAGCAACAATACTAACAACTTTGTTAATATCTACATCATATTCCATTGATAACAGGAGGTGAATATTGACATTGATGTTAGAATGTGAATATTGACATTATGTTCAGAATATAATTATTTCATCACCATCAACAACCAACAACATTAATAAATCTGACATTGACACAAGGGAGGAGATAGAGAGTGTATTACAAAAGAGTGTATTACACGTGACAATTTAAGACAAACAAGTCATTACCAATATATAGCAGTCTGATGTAAATATTGACATTATGTATAATGAGATACACATTGAACCAAAAGAGAGTTGACAACCATCCAAGATTAGGAGCTCTAATTGCTTTATAACCATTAACACACAGTAATACCAACAACTCTGTAAATATTTACATCATATTTCATTGATGTTAGAAGTTAAATATCTACATTATATTGATAATGTGAATATTGACATTGAAGTAGATATTTACAGCAATGTCAATATTTACACCATATTCACATCATATTTGATCACTTTTTAAATATTATACAGATTATGTATAATGGAATATACATTGAACCAAAAAAAAGTTGATAACCATTCATGATTAGGGGCTCTAATTGGTTTATAACCATCAACACGCAACAATACCAACAACTCTGTAAATATTTACATCATATTCCATTGATGTTAGAAGTTGAATATCTACATTATATTCATAATGTGAATATTGACATTGAAGTAAATATTTACATCAATGTCAGTATTTACACCATATTCACATCATATTTGATCACCCATTAAATATTGTATAGATTATGTATAATAGAATAGACATTGAACCAAAAGACAGTTGACAATTATCCAAGATTAGGAGCTCTAATTGGTTTATAACCATCAACAAGCAACAATACCAACAGCTCTGTCATATTCCATTGATATTAGAAGTTGAATATCTACATTATATTCATAATGTGAATATTGACATTGAAATTAGATATGTGAATATTCACATTACTACTAGGGTACAAATAGGAGTGAGACAACACCAATATATGTTGATTTTTCATATTGACACAAACAAAATTTCACAACATAAAGGAAAGAACACATGTGAAATAGCTAGCCTTAGAATGTGAATGTTTACATTGATTGTTACTCAATAACAGATAATCAACAAACAATACAAACATTGATTGTTACTCACATTACTGCTAGGGTACAAATGGGAGTGAGACAACACCAATATATGTTGATTTTTCATATTGACACGAACAAAATTTCACAACATAAAGGAAACAACACATGTGAAATGGCTAGCCTCAGAATGTGAATGTTCACATTGATTGTTACACAAACATTTGAGACTACGAAATTGAGAATAAAGCAGATAATCAACAAACAACACAACAAACATCATAATGTAAATTTATAAAATAGCTAGCCTCAAAATGTGAATGTTCACATTGATTGTTACTCAATAACAAGAGAAACAATAAGATGTTATTATTTACAACATGCTTATAAGAATTCACATTGAACTAAAACAACGTTGACAACCATCCAAAATTAAGGTTGTAATTATTTGATCACCATGAATAACCAACAACACCAACAAGTCCGACATTGACATAAAGAGGGAGAAACAACATACACCATAATGTAAATTCATAAAATGACTACCCTCAGAATGTGAATGTTCACATTGGTTGTTACTCAATAATAAGAGAAACAATAAGATGTTATTATTTATAACATGCCTACAAGAATTCACATTTAACTAAAATAGGGTTGGCAACCATAAAAAATTGGGCATCAACACCAACAAAAACAATGTAAGTTTATTCAGTAATGAACAGTAATGTGAATGTTTACATCATCTATGTTTGTAAAATCAATTTCGAAAACAACAACAGTTATAGGGCAATGTAAATGTTTACATGGGTGATCACATTATGTTATAATTGGCTAAAAAACAAATGGTGGAACCAATAACACCAAACAACACCCAACAACACCAACAAGTCTGACATTGATGTCACAATGTGAATGTTTACATCATATTCCATCACATTGTTGAGTGAAGATTAGGGGTTCTATGGACATCAACAATCAACATTATCAACAGTGACAGTGATGTGAACATTCACATCATTATATACTGATGTGAATGTTCACATCAGTGTCTACTAATGTAAGTTTATCCAGTAATGGACAGTAATGTGAATGTTCACATCATCTATGTTTGCAAAATCAATTCCGAAAACAATAACAGTTAGAGGGCAATGTAAATGTTTACATGGGTGATCACATTATGTTATAATTGACTGAAAAATAAAGGGTGGAATCAACAGCACCAAACAGCACCAAACAACACCCAACAACACCAACTAGTCTGACATTGATGTCACAATGTGAATGTTTACATCATATTCCATCACATTGTTGAGTGAAGATTAGAGGTTCTATGAACATCAACAATCAACAATATCAACGGTGACAGTAATGTGAACATTCACATCATTATACACTGATGTGAATGTTCACATAAGTATCTGCTAATGTAAGTTTATCCAGTAATGAACACTAATGTAAATGTTCACATCATCTATGTTTGCAATAACAGATATAACATGAAGTTCACACATTGAATAAATAATATCATATACTATGAAGCTCACTACTGTAGAAGTTCATATTGATGAAATGGGTATAGGAGATTCACATGATTAAAACATACAACAACAACAACATCTGAAATAATTGGCTTGGCCCAACATTTTTCATTCCCATGTAAATGTTCACAGCTTTTGACAACACAACGTAATTGCCATTGCATTATTTTTGGGTGAACAAAACCATATAGTTGGAGATTGGGATTGAGGGGTTCACATTAACAATTAGGGCATGAACAATAAAAATATGTAGTTCCACACATTGTATGAATAGAAACAGGGGATATTGGAAGTTCATAATGGTGTAATTTGAACAAGAAATTTAGAGTTTACATACAAGATTGGTGAGATTACTTACTCTTCTTCCATATTGACAGTTGGGTTGTCACAAATGGTCATCGGTGGTGATTTTGACGAAGATGGAACTTCAGGATGTTCACCAATGGTGATTTCCACGTTTCCGTAGTAGATGGATGGTGGAGGTATCATGAAGCCGACGACGAGACATTGCGACGATGGGACAATAAGAGATGTGTGGGTGTGAGACGATATGGAATACGATTTTGGATTTTCGGAAGGGTGGAAATATAGTGCGCGATTTTCTGCAAAAAGAGAGAGAAAGAGGGATAATTATTTGATTCAAAAAGAGAGGGGAAGAGGAGAAGAGTGTTTTGATCTTCTAATATAAAATAGGACCTGATGGAATAATAGAAAACACTATAAAATTTATGAAATAGAATTCTTAGAGAATGGACTTATTAAAAAAACGCCCTAAAAAAAATAACTTTTATGATAGATAAAAGTTCTCACTGTGTGGGTAATTTTCTGACCACACTGCCCGCCTAGTAATCAGCTGGAGAGCACTGGTAGAATAGATGGCTTTAACAGACCTATAACAAAAAGAAAAGGCTCCGGCGGTGGCTCTTCCACCCGGGGGCACTCCGACGATCAAGTCAGTATATCTCTCAAAGATAATCAAGTACTAAACTCACAAGCTTGAGTATAAAACTGCATACCATAGACCCACAGGGGTGCCTCTCTTTTATAGTTTACTAAATCCAAGTCCCACTAGAAATCTGACTTCTATGGACTCCAATTCAATGTCAACTTTGAACTCTTCAAAAGATAAAGACAAATTCCCCAAGAGCTTTATCCTTATCTTAGCAAAGTCTTCTCTTTACTTTAGGACTCTTGTCCCATATCCGCTTATCTCGGATTCCGAAATCTTCGGAGATCACCTCGGCCTTGCCTAGGTAACCTCGGCATAACTACCATGACACGTGGCACCTCGGCTGACACGTCGGCATCACCATGCCACGTGTTGGTATTTAGAAAATACATCCCCACAACTGCCCCCTAGGATCTATTACCTCGGCATGATGGAACCTATATCAGTATTTTCTTCCAGTACCTCGGCGTGAGAACTCTTCGGCCGAGATCATTCATTTTAGGCCGACATGCCTTCATCAAAGAACAAGAACTTAAACGAACTCCTCCACGCGCATGAGCTGTCATGCACCTTTTCTCAACCGTTCCCCTCACGTGCTTTATCCTCATTGGCCTGTGTCTGTGACGGGCCTGAAAACTGTATTTCACCCATCTGCGCCGTCTGACGTGTGCGTTGCTCCAGGCGTAATAAATGCCCTGCTTTTTGCCGCCGTTTCAAGTTTTTTACAAAACTTTTCTCTCCATCTTCATTTCTTTACTTTTGCATTGGATTTTCTGGCTCTCTCTCTCTCTAAACTTTCTCAAACCCGCCATTGCTCTAGCTCCAAGCTCTGCAACTACCTTCATTCTTCCATTCCAACGAAGCTTTTGTCGCTCCGTCTTGTCTGCAACCGTTGCCTTACCTCGGCGACTTTCATTTCGGCTTCATTTGTTCTGGTAAGCTTCTGTTCCTCTTATTCCCAATTTCTTTTATGTGTTTTCGTTTACTTACTGCCATTATTGTGCTGTTCAAACCTTTGATTTGCTGAACTATTCATCTGGATGCGTCTTTTCCATGATTTTACTCATATCTTGAACACTTTGTACTGTTTAATAATTTTCTTGCCACTGTTCTTGACCTTTTACTTCTGTATTTCTGTCGCTTTTAAGAACCATACCTCTGTTCTTCGTTCCTGAAACGTCATTCTTTGTTTTTTGTTTTCTGTTTTTCCTTTCCAGATCTGTGCCTTTGATCTTCATCTTCATAGCTCTTAGGCTTGGGATTTGTTTGTAGAACCTTTAATTTAGGGAAAACTGAAACAATCCTTACCATCATATACCTAGGGTTTCGCCGAGGTCCGGATAACCCCTTAAGAACACCTTTCTTTCTGAAACCTAGCCCTCTGTTTTTAGGCCGACGTTATGGGTATGTGGAGACATAGGGTAGATATCCCAACCAAACTCGAGTACTTTAGGCGGGAGTTCTCTATTCCTGCCGATGTCCATCTGAGGCTAGCTGAAGATAGTGACTCTATCATGCCCACAGATGATTCAATGCCCTTTCCTATAGTAGCCTTTACTGAGTGCGGACTCCGGCTCCCACTTAACATTCTTTTTCGCGAAATTCTTCATTTTTACAAGTTGAACCCTATGCAACTTGCCATAAACTCTTATCGAGTGATCAATGGTATCATAGCCCTGGCTAGGCAGGAGAATGTTAGGATCACCCTTGCCGATGTATAATATTGTTATACCATGCGCCCCCTTAACCTGAAGGAAAAAGGTTACATCTACTACCTCAAGCCGAGGTCTACTGAATTCAAAATTGTAGCCGACCTCCCGGACTCCAACAAGGGAGCCGGGGATGACTTTGTCATTGCTTCGGGAAATTGGGAATTTGGTCCAGACGAAGATGTTCACCTCTACCCTCTTCCTTGAACAGTTAAAGAGGGCAAGGATAAGAGCCCAGCGTCAATACTTAGTTATTTCTTTTCCAAGTCTTCAAAACTTTGTCTGTTTCTAATGTCTGTTTGTTTGTCCTGCAGATCTTCATCAGCCACCAAAAAACTTTCGCCAATCCTTCTTCCCAGGAAAAGATTTAAAGAAGCTCCTAGATCTTCCAATCCACAAGCGCAAGGCTCCCCTGTTACTGAATTTTATTCCGACATACAAATCCACATTGCCCGACGTCCCAAAAAGAAAGAAGAAGAGCCTATCTTCTCCCTCTGCTACCACTCTGCAAACAGCATCAACATCTCGGGCTGACCAAAGGTCAACCTCTGATCCAGTCGACCAATCATCAACTTCAGCCCCATACTTAATCCCAATACCAGAAAGAAAACGTCGGTGACGACTCGTCAAAACTGTTGAGATGGGTCGCCCGAAGCCTGTTGCCCAAGATCTCTTGGCCGACCTTCCCACGGATGTTGACGCTCAACCGACGCAAACCATGCCCCCACCAAAGCCGAAGAGAATCAAAAAGGCTCAACCTAAGGCCAAAGCTACTGAGGTTGAGGCTGAGGATGCTCTGCCCATCTCTCAATTGGCTGAGAGTAAAAAAACTGCTTCTACCTCCGCAAAAAGGTCTGCTGAGGCCCAACCATCAGAATCCACCCAATCAAAGAAGCCAAGGTCATCATCTGCGACGACCTCGGGTTCCAGAATACCAAAAGTCCCTTGGAGACCGGAGATTACTCTGGAAGATAAGCCAATCCTAGCCAGCGACAGTGCTGATGACGTAAACGTCACCGTGGCCCTAAGTACTGCTCTACTCCTCCCAGGAGATCTTGAGCGAAATGCCAAGATGAGTGAGTATGAGAACTACATTTTTATGCTGCAACATTCTGTCCAAGTAAGTGCCTTTGTGTTGAAATCTGTTTTCTTTCTTAATTTGTAGAATTTTGTAACAATTTGTGCTTTGTGTTCTTTCAGGCCATCCAACATGCCCACTCCCTTTCCATGCAATCGTTTGAAACAAGGGAGAGGTTGTCCGACATGAAGAGGGAGGTTTCTACACTTAAAAAAGAGAACAAAACTCTTCAGTTAAAAATGAAAAAACTGGAAGACCAGGCCGAGGCTGCCACCAAAGCCCAAACCCTAGCCGAAGAAAAGGCCGAGTCTGCTGAGGCCATCAAAAAAGTTGCCGAGGCCAAGAAGAGAGAGGCCGAGGCAAAAAAGACCCAGGCTGAGAAAGAGCTTCAGCAGGCTCTAGCCACTAAAGAAGCCGAGATTAAAGAGGCTGATGAGAAGGCTTACTCCCAGGGAATGGCCGATGTCACTAAGGAGTACAAACTGCAGGTCAGGCAGGCATGCAACAGGGGCTTCTCCCTTGGTTGGATGGCCCTTGCCAAAAAACTAAACATTCCTGATGATTCGTCACTACGCAAATCCGACGCTATTCCTCTGCCGTTCCCCCCTCCTCCTCCATCAAGTCAACCTGAAAGAGAATTTGAATCTGAGTCTGAAGATGCCGATGAGGAAGAGGATGAGGCCCTGGTCAGAAAATCAAAGGATGCTGATGGGGCTAAGTCCCCTCCTCAGAATGAGCAAGTCCTTGACTTGACTCAAGATGAAGAAGGTGATGAGGTTATCCCTGAAGCTGTTCCTGACACTGTTCCAGCCGACATCCCTTCCAAGGTTAAGATCGTCGAACAAACTCTTCAGGAAATTGACGCCGAAATAGCGGCAGAGAAAGAGGCCGAGGTTGTATCTGATCTCCAAGTCCAACAATCTGGAGGAGAAGACCCTTAGCTTTACGTTCTTCTTTTGTATTTTGTTTTTATCTTTTTCTGAACAATGTAAGTTGTTGCGTGGCCGACGTGCCTCCCAATTTTGTAAATGTTAAACTCAGCTTTTCCTTTTCTTAATGCTTGAATCTCTGTCTTTTCTTCGATTGCTTCTGCGTGGTTTCTATACTTAGAATATTTTGCATGATTTACATACTTCTTTTCTTTGTTGTGCAATCTTCTCGGGGTTACATACCTCGGGTGCAATAACTACAAGCTTTACTTCGGCAAGATACTGATCTGCAAACTTTTCATAAATTTCAACAGGTGTAAAACATACACTATTTAATGTCAGCTTTGCGAATGTTTCTCAATGTTTCAATCAAGTATCTACTTGTAAATTGTTACAAATTTCAACAAGTGTTTAAACAATATACTTAGCTTTTACCTCAACCTGTAAATTGCTGCAAATTTCAACAGATGATCATATGTCGGCTTAACGTTATCTTGTAAATTGCTACAAATTTCAACAAGTGTTAAGCATCTTCTCTGGTTGGACCAACCTGTAGATTGCTATAAGTGTGCAAATTATAACCTCGGCTTCACTTCGACTTGTAAATTGCTACAAATTTCAACAAGTGAAGAGAAACAGTCATCTTGGCTTAACTTCAACTTATAAATTGCTACAAATTTCAACATGTGAAGATAAGGAATTAGCTTAATTCCAACTTGTAAATTGCTACGAATTTCAACAAGTGAATTAAGGAATAATCTCGGCTTAACTTCGACTTGTAAATTGCTACAAATTTCAACAAGTGAAGATAAGGAATTAGCTTAATTCCAACTTGTAAATTGCTACAAATTTCAACAAGTGAATTAGGGAATAATCTCGGCTTAACTTCTACTAGTAAATTGCTACAAATTTTAACAAGTGAAGATAAGGAATCAGCTTAATTCCAACTTGTAAATTGCTATAAATTTCAACAAGTGAATTAAGTATTTCTGTCTTCTTTCTGCCCCCAATGTGAACCTAAGTTCTTCTTGGGTTTTCATTATTCATGTCTCAAGAACACCAATATGTAACTTTATCAATCGTATGTGTTTTAAAGAAAAAGGGAAAAGATTTTATTAATGACATCGGCCAAAAATTCTGCACATCTAATGATAGAAGAATTTCAAATTACAAGTGTTCCAAGATCTTGGCAATGCTTTGCCCTCGTTATCTTCAAGCCGATAAGCTCCATTGCCTAATACCGAAGTAATTCTGTAGGGTTCTTCCCAATTTGGGCCAAGCTTGCCCTCTCTGGGATCTTTCTTGTTGCCGACGACTTTTCTCAGGACTAGGTCACCGACTTGAAAATCTCTTGGATTGACCCTCTTGTTGTAAGCTCTGGCAAGTTGTTGCTGGTATATTGCGAGTTGAATTGCAGCTTTCTCTCTTCGTTCTTCTAAAAGATCCAGATCTCGGGCTAAGATTATATCATTGGTGCCATTCTCTACTCCCTGGGTTCTGATCCCTGAGATGCAGATCTCCAATGGGATGACTGCGTCTGTGCCATAAGCCATGGCAAAGGGGGATTCCCCTGTTGATCTTCTCGGCGTAGTCCGATATGCCCAAAGTACGTTGGGCAACTTGTCTACCCACTTTCCTTTTGCTGCCTGCAGCCTCTTCTTTATTCCATCCAAAATTACTTTGTTGGATGCTTCTGCTTGCCCATTGCTTTGGAGAAAACTTAGTGTTGAAAAGTAATTCTTGATCTTGAATTTCGCACAAAAGTTCTTGATGAGTCTGCTGTCAAACTGTGTTCCGTTGTCAGCAACTATTGCTCTTGGAATCCCAAATCTGGTGATGATGTTTCTCCATATAAAGTTCTTGACGTCCACATCTCAAATTTTGGCAAGAGGTTCTGCTATCCACTTTGTAAAGTAATCTGTTGCCACCAGCAAGTATTTTCTCTGCCCAGTTGCCTGGGGAAGTTTCCCAACCAGATCCATGCCCCATTGGGCAAACGGCCAAGGGCTGGATACTGGGTTTAGGTCAGCAGCTGGCTGATGTATCAAAGGTGCAAACTTTTGGCATTGTTCACACTTCCTTACGTAGGCTTCAGCATCCTTCTGTATGTAGGGCCACCAATACCCTTGGGTAATGGCCCTGTGGGCTAGTGATCTGCCCCCAGCATGGCTTCTACAAATTCTTTCATGAATTTCATACAGGAAATCTTCAACCTGCAAAGGGTGTACGCACCTTAAAAGTGGTCCAGTGAAGGACCTTCTGTAGAGGTATCCATCTTCTGTTAGACAGAATCTTGCTGATTTCAGTTTGACTTTGTGTGCTTCTTTACGATCTTCTGGCAACTTTCTTTCTTTCAGGAATACAATAATTGCATCCATCTAGCTTGGCCCCATGTCCACACACATTGCTTCCTGTTCTGTGCTCTTTGGTTCTATGCTCGGGCCCGACATATAGTCGATCATAATTGTCCTTGTTTTTCCAGTGTGCATTGAACTTGTCAGGTACGCCAACGCGTTGGCGTGGGTGTTGTCATCTCGGCTAACTTGGAGTAGTCGGCATTTTTTAAATAGAGCTACTAATCTGATGACCTCTTTTGCATATGCCGATATCCTTTCATCCCTGGCTGCAAATTCACCTGTGGACTGGTTAACAATAAGTTGTGAATCACAAAAAACTATTACCTCATCTGCTTCAGCTGCTGCTGCCAGTTTTAGCCCTGCAATTAATGCTTCGTATTCCGCTTCATTGTTTGAGGCCTTGAACCCCAAACGGATGAACTGTTCTATTATTTCTCCATCTGGAGATATCAGTAGCACTCCTGCCCTTGCTCCTTGTCGGTTCGAACTTCCATCGACGAACAGTCTTAATGAATCGCCGATATAGATGCCGCAGGGTCTGAGTTTTTCCTTTCTTTGTTCTTTTGCTCTAGGTTGGGATTCTTTTTGCTTGCTGGGACAATGCTCATCTTGGCTCAACGGAGCCCGATGTTCGATGGTTTCGGGTGTGAATTCTGCCACGAAGTCGGCCAAAACTTGGCCTTTAATTGCTGTTCTTGGCCTGAACTCCAGGTCATACTAGCCTAGGGCTACTGCCCATCTTGCTATCCTTCCTGTTAAGTCTCCTTGTTGCAACAAGGACTTCAGTGGGTGCTCTATTAGGACCACAATCTTGTGCGCCTGAAAGTAATGGTTCAACTTCTTTGAAGCCATTACTAAGGCTAGCATTAATTTCTCCAGTAGTAGATACCTTGTTTCTGCATCGGCCAAGGTTTTACTAACATAATAAACAGCCTTTTGCTCCTCTTTTTCTTATCGGATTAGTACTGCACTTACTGCGTGTTCTGAAACTGCCAAGTACAAAAACAGTTCTTCCACTGGTTCTGGGTTGGAAAGAACCGGGGTTGTGGTCAAGTACTTCTTTAGGTCGGCTAAAGCGGCTTCGCATTCTTCTGTCCACAGAAAGTCTGTGGCTTTTTTCACCAGGTTGAAGAAGGGTCTGCATTTGTCTGAGCTTCTGCTGATGAATCTGTTTAGGGGTGCGGCCCTTCTAGTAAGCATCTGAACCTGTTTTACCGATGTCGGGCTCTGCAACTCAAAGATGGCCTTGATTTGGTCTGGGCTAGCCTCAATGTCCTTTCTCGTTACCAGGTACCTTAAAAACTTACCTGATCCAACTCCAAACGCGTACTTTGATGCGTTGAGTCGGAGCCGGTATGTTTTGAGTATATCAAAGACTTCTTTTAGGTCGGCAAGATAACCCTTAGATTCTTTGGTCTTCATGACCATGTCATCGATGTAGACTTCTACTGTTTTGCCAATCAGGTGCTTGAACATCTTTGTTACTAACCTTTGGTAAGTTGCTCCTGTGTTTTTCAACCCAAAAGGCATTACCTTGTAACAGTACAAGCCTTTAGGGGTTATGAACGCGGTCTTCTCCTCGTCTGGAGGGTACATGGCAATCTGGTGGTACCCTCTGTATGCATCCAAGAAACTCATCCTTTCGTGCCCTGAAGTTGCATCTACTAGTTAGTCAATCTTGGGCAGAGGAAAGCTGTCTTTGGGGCAGGCTTTATTGAGGCTGGTAAAGTCTACACAGACCCTCCATTTGCCGTTCTTCTTTTTCACTACTACTGTGTTGGACAGCCATGTCGGGTAGTGAACTTCTCGGATGGCCTTGGCCTCTAGAAGTTTGTCTACTTTTTCTTCTACTGCTTCGACGTGCATCAACGTCGTTCTTCTAGCTCGTTGAATCACAGGTTTTGCCGACCTGTCGACATTCAGTCTGTGGCAAGTGACCTCGGGGTCAATTCCAAGCATCTCGTAAGGTGTCCAGGCGAACACCTCAATGTTGGCTCTCAAAAAATCTTCTAGTTCTCTTTCCTCTTCTTCTGCTAAGCCTGAGCCGAGAAGAAAGAAGCGTTCTTCGCCGCCCTCCTGGACAAGGATTTTCTTTAGTGTCTCTTCACTCTTTTCGGTTGGCTCCTTGCCGACATCTTCTAGGACCTCCATGTCCTCGTCTTCAATCTCTGCCTCTTTTGGCTTTCGAATGCTGCAAGTAGTCTTCATTGCTGCCATGGAACAAGTTTTTACCTGCAGTTGATCTCCTCTGACTTCTTTAATCCCATGCTCTGTGGGGAACCGTAGTAGTTGATGCAATGTTGAGGGAACTGCCCTCATTGCATGCAACCATGGTCTTCCCAAGATGATGTTATATGGCGAAGGTGTGTCAATCACCATAAATTCTGTCTTGATCTTTTTAGTACCAGCTTGTACTTCCACGCTTGCTGCGCCCAGTGGCCATGTCGGCGTTCCATTGAAGCCGAACATAGGGTTGCTGGATTGTTCCAGGTCGTCAGGGTGAAGGCCCAGCTCCTTGTAACATCTGACGTACATGATGTCACAAGAGCTGCCTTGATCTATCAGGATGCGTTTCACTTGGCATTCCCCAACCTGGAGGGATACTACCAAGGCATCATTATGCGGATGTTGGACTAACTCTAGGTCGGCTTCAGTGAAAGTTATCATCGGTCCTTGGCATTCTTCAGGCCGAGGTCTTTTGTATCCGACCTGGTTTACATGCCGCAGGTGTTTTATTCTTTGGGTTTCTCCCCGAATGTCGCTTTCGTTCACCTTTGAGTGGATTACATTAACCACCCGTGGTCCTCCTGCTTGTGGTTGCTGTGCTGGGGGAGGCGGTGCTGCTGGTGCTTGAGGCAATCTTGCCTGTTCTTCTCTTGTCCTGGCCTCATCAACAAGGTCCCTCAGATGGCCTTGCCTTACTAGGTCTTCTAAGTGTGCTTTTAAGGCTCTGCAACCCTGGGTTGGGTGTCCTTCTTCATTATGGTAAGCACAGCGCCTACCAACGTTTCTTCCCATAAATTCCCCTGGTGCTCTTGTTGGTGCCCTGAAATAGGGTTGATTTCGTATTTGGTCCAGGAGTTTATGGATAGGGATTCGGAACACCGTCGTTATTGCCTGTTTACCCTTTAATTCTATTTCTTGTTTGGTCGGCCCGTTGGTACCTCGGCCTCGCTTCGGCGAGCCGTTTCCCTTCTCCTGCTTTATCTCTTTGTTTCCCGATGTATCTTCCTCGGCTCTGGCATACTTTTCGATTCTCGCCATGAGTTCCTCCATGCTTTTTGGCAACGTTTTTGCCAGAGACTTCCGTAGTGGGCAGTCATCTTTCAGGCCGTTCTTGAAAGACACGACCGCCACTTCTTGGTTGCATTCAGGTATTCGATTGAACACCTCGTAGTACCTCTTCGCGTAGGCCCTAAGGCCTTCTTCCTTGGTGATTCTTAAAGCCATCAGGGCGTCGCCCCTCAAGGGCTGTAATTTGTTTGTTACAAACCTGGCCACAAACATCTCGGTCAGGCCTTCCCATGTCTTTACGCTTCCCTTTGGTAGTTTATGGAACTAATCAGATGCAATTTCCCCAAAGGATGAGGGAAATACTTTGTAGAGCAACGGCTCGTTTCCACTGTATAATGCCATTGAGTTCAGGTATAGTCCAACATGAAAGTTGGGATCTGACTTACCATCATAAATTTGGAACCTTGGCATACTGAATCTCTTTGGTGCTTCAAATTTGTCCAGTTTCACCGAGAACGGTGTTCTCGGCTTAACTGGGGATGTCACCTCGGCTTCAACATTTTGCTGCCTCCTTTTGAGGTAATCCCTCAAGTCTTCCTTACTCCTACCTGGAGCTCGGCTATCTCTGGACTTCAATCTTTTTGGCACACTACTTTCGGCCTCGTGGTGGGCCCGTTTCGATCTTTCTCCATGGGTTGTGTCAAAGCAGAGTGCTTGCCCTTGAACATGCCGATGTTCTTTGGGTCCTGGATCCTTCATTCGATGTGTCCTTCGGGACTCTTCTTGCCTCGGCTCCTCTCGTCCGACTTCCCTAGAGGGTCGGTGTGAATGCCTTCCACTTCTGGTGTGCTGAGGGGCTTCGGGGATTGCTTTCCTTTCTCTCTTCCGGGTGTTAATTGCTGGCATCAGCGTATCTTGCAACGGGTACGGTGGCTGCATAACATTGTTTTGCATCATGAAGTTGACCACTGACTATAGGTCTGCCAACTTGTTTGCCAAGTCTTTTACTTCCTCATCTCTCCGTAGGCACCTATCCCTCCATACCTGTAAGTTATCTTCGTTATAATACTTGCTTTGGTCTGTTCGCTTCGAAGTACCGCCCACAGACGGCGCCAAATTGTGTGGGTAATTTTCTGACCACACTGCCCGCCTAGTAATCAGCTGGAGAGCACTGGTAGAATAGATGGCTTTAACAGACCTGTAACAAAAAGAAAAGGCTCCGGCCGTGGCTCTTCCACCCGGGAGCACTCCGACGATCAAGTCAGTATATCTCTCAAAGATAATCAAGTACTAAACTCACAAGTTTGAGTATAAAACTGCGTACCTTAGACCCACGTGGGTGCCTCTCTTTTATAGTTTACTAAATCCAAGTCCCACTAGAAGTCTGACTTCTATGGACTCGAATTCAATGTCAACTTTGAACTCTTCAAGAGATAAAGACAAATTCCCCAAGAGTTTTATCCTTATCTTAGCAAAGTCTTCTCTTTACTCTAGGACTCTTGTCCCTTATCCGCTTATCTTGGATTTCGATATCTTCAGAGATCACCTCGGCCTTGCCTAGGTAACCTCGGCATAACTACCATGACACGTGGCATCTCAGCTGACACGTCAGCATCACCATACCACGTATTGGTATTCAGAAAATATATCCCCACACTCACTTTCATTTTATTAAGGAGCACCTTTTCCTATTGGTTATCAAAAAGGCGATTGTAAACAAGGACCACGCTATGAATAGAGTAATCCACCCATCACCTTACTAAAATGTCTTGAATTTTTTAATTTTTTGGTGTGATAAAATTTTTATTTTATAATTAATTGATTTTATTTTAAAAAAAAAGGGACCCCATTTATTAGAAATTAAAATTCATTAAGAACTTAGTACTTTTCTATTATTTTTTTCTTTTTGACACTCAAATTAAATAGTTAAATAGTTACTTGATCACGTATATAAAAAACAAAAAAATATAAATTTTTATACTTCTTGACAATGACGTCATGGAATAATTTAGAAAAATACTCCGTCAAACACGATTGTAAATATTAATGTATTTTTGTTTTGTTTCACAAAGATAATATAGTATTTTATTAAAAATTTATTTTACTTGAAGGTAAAAATTTTCAAATGTTAATAATTTAAGTTTTTTTCACAAAATTTGTAGAAATGACTGTAAAATTTTGTAAAACCGCCACTGATTCAATAAACTTTGTACTAGGGGTGTTTGCCATTTGATTTTGGATGATTTGGGGATCGGTTTGGACTTGCTTGTATGTACGCAGTTTGGGAAAAATTTAACTTATAACCACCCCGCAATGCGGGTTGTGATTTGTACAGATAGGGTTCACAGATATACGAGCGGTTTACGGATTAGACTTTTTCCAATTTTCAAATTCAATTTTAATTTCAATATTCAATATAATATGAGATTGATTTCAATTTCAAAAGTGGTTAACAGATTCAATTTCCTCTCCATGAAAAAGTAAATTCAATTTCCTACAATGTTCACAGGGCAAACAAAAACAAACAAGAACAATGTTCTCTACAACATTTCTTTTCGTATCCTGAAATTAAGGTTCAGTGTGTTAGCCAAAAATATCTAGGATAGAATGAATGAAATCAACGATCCAGATTTTTATATATAAAATATATATATCTAAGTACGGGCGGGTTATTGCGGGTGCAGGTTAAACTTGTAACCCGCAATTATACCATATTCTAAACCGCATCTACCCACATTGTATCTGCTAAACTGGCTACTTGTATGCGGATCGGTTCGAGTTGAGTGGATTGTGTGATTCGGATAACCTTATGTCCAGCCCTACTTTGTATTGTAGTAGTATGAAATTACAATAGGGTGATCAAGGAAATGCAGGTGCATGTGTAGCCTAGATACATGATTTGAAAAGTTGATTCTGTTGTTTTGTTTTTTTGATTTTTTAAAATCTTTTTGTGGGTAAAAAATGTAAGAGATGATGTAATTCAAAATGAATTAAAAGTTAAAATTTAACTTTTAACTAGCTTGCTAAAAGACTATAAAAAGCTAGCTTTTAACTTTTTATTCATTTTGGATCACATTATCTCTCACATTTTTTACTCATAAAAAGATAAAATAGACTAAAAAAATAAAAAAAAATTACTTTTTTACCAATTTTTCAAAATACCAGACAGTGCTCGTGCATGAAAGCCATGAGTGAAAGAACAATTGGAAGCTTTTCAAAGTGAGAAAGATGAAACCGTGGGATTTGTCAAATGGAAAGTAAGCTTATATGTTGAATTTTGTGGAGAAATTATAGAAAACATATTCAAACGTGAAACATAAATAAGAGAAAGATGAAACCGTCGAATTTGTCATATGGAAAGTAAACTTATATTTTGAATTTTGTGGAGGAATTAAATTTAGAAAACTATATTCAAACGTGAAACATAAATAAGAGAAAGATGAAACCGTGGAATTTGTCACATGGAAAGTAAACTTATATTTTGAATTTTGTGGGGAACTTAAATTTAGAAAACTATATCCAAACGTCAAACATAAATAAGAGGGTGAAAATACATCTCCGAAATACAACCAAATACAATCATAATTTTTTTTGTTCAGAACGAATAACGTGACATTTTGATGATTGGCATCGTTTTAAACTTACATATGAATATAAGGCTTCGTTTGTTTTCAATGGTAGAATGAAGAGAATTTATAGTGAGGAGATTAATAATAAAGGGATTGATAGTGAGGGAATTAAGTAAAATTGTGTTTGTTTTGATGATAGTTGTTAGTGTAGGAATTGTTAAATTATTTTTATATAAAATAATAAAAAATATAAAAAAATTAAACATTAATGTTTTTTAAAAAATTCCCGATATATAAAAAATAAAAATAAATAAAAAAACTTCTAATCCCCTCACTATTTTTCTAATATCATCTCTACTTCCTCCATCTCAATCCCCCCTTTCAACCTCCATCTATATCACCTCATCCATCATAATCTTCTCCCCAACTCTACAAATGAATACAACACTAAATAACCCCACCTTCATCCTAATCTCCTCCCATCTATTTAATCCCAAAACAAATGGCCTAAGGCCCCATTTGTTTGGAGTTATAGAGAGGGGATTGAGATTACTAATATGTTTGATTAGAAGGATTAAAGTATGGGATTGAGATTATTAATCCGTGGGCCCAATCATCCTAGGTTTGTTTTGACACTTTGGTTTAGGATTATTAATCCAATGGATAATTAATCCAACAAATTTGTAGGATTATTAGTAATGGGGTAGGGGTGGGATAGTTAACACCACACTAATTTGATAGGATTATTAATACTTCACTAATAGTGAAGTGAATCAAACATGACAATATTACTAATGGGGTGTTTGTTTTGAGAGATAAGGAGGAAACTATTAATCTCTTGGTATTAGTAATCCTCTTGGAAGGGGGATTGGTAAGGAGGAGATAGAGATGGTATTAGAAAAATAGTAAGGGATTATAAATTTTTTTATTTTTTTTATTTTTTATATATTGGGAATTTTTTTTAAAATATTAATGTTTAATTTTTTATATTTTTTATTTATTTTA
>NW_021026238.1:1035047-1069604 GCF_004153795.1 Camellia sinensis
GGAAAAGGTTAAAAAACGTGATTGTCATGGGGTTAAAAAATTAAAAAAAAAAAAAAAAAAAAAAAAAGAAGAATAAGAAGAAGATAAAATTAATTACAAAAATTAATAAAATAAAATATTATTATTTATTTATAATTATTATACTTTCTTCCTCACAAAAGTAAAAAAAATTCAATAACAAAACCAAACCAGATTAAAAAAGCTCCTACAAAAAAAAAATTAATTATATTAGCCAATGCCAAACGAACCTTTAATATATTATGGTGTCATTTGGGAAGAAAAATAAAAGTTGCGTTTTCTAGTTTGTCAAAAAAGTTAAAAATTAGATTTTTTGGCATCAAAATTATTTGGGAAAGTAGGTGTAGATTATTTGTGAAATTACAATTATACCCTCCATGTTTATATTTGTGGGCTAGGGAAAAATCTTTTGGGTGCAGGTATTTTGGTCATTTGAATGTGATGTGACAGTATAAACAAATATTAACAAAAAAAAAAAAAGTCAAAAAATAGATTTTTACCAACTTTCTAAAATGATTTTTTAAAAAAGTCAAAAAGCTTAGTTAAAAGTTAAAAGTCAACTTTTAATCATATTCTGAAAATACTCCTATTTTTATTTTTATTTTTGATGAGGGTAAAAGAGAGAATAGGGAGATAGAGAAAGGAGTGTAGATCCATCCCTTCACATTAGGAGTGCAAACAGTTTGATTCGGTCTATGTCAAGTATATTTAGCACCAAACTAATCATTTCGATTTTTATGATTGAAAAACAGATATAGATCGTATGCTATGATTCGATTTTGTCGGTTTGATGTAAAAAAGAAATTCACACAAAATTTTAAAAGGTTTTATAGTAAATTATAGGATTTTATATTATAAATAAATAAATAAATAAAATATATGACAATTGTTCTATAAATGTTTTTCTCCATAATTTTTATCACAAAATTGTGTTATACTAATTACTTTTTATTCAAGAAATTATAATATAAAAATATTTAAATATAATATTCGGTCGATTCGGTTTGTATTGTTATAAAAAATTTCAAAATCGAAACAGACGTATGTTATGAAAAGTAGACCAAAAACTAAAATTTTAGCCGATTTCGATTGATCAGCTCGATTTTATCGATTTTCTTATATCCCTACTTACCATGGTTCATTTCATGTCATTAGAGATAGAGTATGGGATTCATTAAAGGATAAGGTCCAAACCATCTATTTTATAGGTTTGATTCCTAAATATTGATTTGTTAAATTCCATGTCTTAAAATTCATGAAATATTGATTTGTTATTATATTTCAAGTTTAAACAACGAATAACAATATCAATCAAACAATCAAAGACAAATCAAACACACCGATTTAACGTGAAAAAATCACATTTTGAGCATCTCAAGTTGTGATAAAAAAAATCATGGGCCGGAACCATAAAACAATCCACTAAAAAGATAAAAAGGAATTACACATGTGTATCCTCAATTACTTAGCAAATCCAAGCCCTAATTGAACCGACCTCGATGTGCCTCTTCTACTACCGTCTTCACTTCAAAATTGTCTTGCCTAACATGGAATTTACAACGCTGATGTCGAATCCACAACGATGAGCCACTTTAGAATCCACCAAAGCTTTAGGCCCAAGTTCTTTAGAATCCACCAAAGAACAACTCTTTTTTTCGTGAATAAAAGAAAACGAATAAACCCCTTGATGATGTTGATATAAAGTTCACGGATCCTTTGATCACTCTTAAATCATTAAGAAAACACTCATAAAACACCTTCTAATATAAAACACTTTTTTTTTCCTTTTCTTCCTCTTTGAAAATCTAGACGGCTCAAATCCTAAAACGAGCAAATAACGCACTTTATAGTAACTAGATCGCGAAGATCGCTTGAGCGGTGTGAATAAAGGCGGTGCAAAACATATAGGCTGATCGCTAGAGCGCAACATTCACCGTTAAAGCAGTAACACTTTGAAAATCCTACGTGATTTGTGATTAGATCAAGATTAACTTATTCCAAATCCCAATAAATCAAAACACTCAACCTAAAATCATCAAACACTTACGAGAGTGATTTTAGTTTGTTTGTTTTTGAGAAAAAACAATAAATAGACACAAACGATTTTTTACGTGGAAAAAACCACAATTGAAGAGCCTTCAATTGTAATAAAAAACCACGGGCGAACCGCCACAATCAATCCACTACTGAAGAACAAAAAGATTACAAAGAAACCATACAAATTACCCAACCCAGTCAATTTGTCTCTGAATCTTCTGTAACTCTTTCACCACGCCTTCGTCACGGAATTGATCCTGAAGTTGATTCCACACCTCAACTTCTCTTGTCGTATTAACGACTGCGTAGAATCAAACGCCTTTTGGATTCTACGCTTTAATCTTCGGAATCCACCGAAAAACTCTCTTTCTTGAAATCAAAGTCACCAACTCCTTGATGTATGTATTTTAGATCATGAGTGAAGAACTCTTCTCAAAATATCAAGGAAAAAACTCACCAAACAACACAGAATAAACCTTTGAACAAAACCCTAGAACCCTTGAATAAGATCTAGGAAAAGTAAATCTAAAACAGACCCAATCAGCGAATTTATAAAATCTGGGATCGCGCGGTCCGCTCGAGCGTCGGTCTTCCCGCTCGAGCGGAGACTTCAACTTCTGTGATTTCATACAGGCTTCACGCTCGAGCGGCAGTTTCCACGCTCGAGCGTCGAATCACACCATCCAGTACTTTGACAGGCGACTGCAGAGATGCTGAGAGCTGCCAATCCCCGCTCGAGCGTAACTTTCCCCGCTCGAGCGGGGAGACCAAAATTTGAACAACTGGAAAACTGAAACCTGAACAACCTTGGTTTTGATCCATGGATTTTGACAACAAAAGGGTCCTAACACACTTGTTTCCCAGAAGTTTAGATGCTTTACAAAAATATTGGATGATCTTTTTCTTCGCTCGAGCATATAAATGACTGTTCAAGCCATCAAACAACTTTGACTGTATTCTTGCTTTTTGCTTCAGAGGTGCTGCCTCTTGACCTTGCCAATATGCTGCCCCGGATCCGTTATGGGGCTCTGCTCCCTCCTCGTACATAGTTAACAAAGTGGCAAATAAAAGCATAATTTGGATTAGATTGGCATCTAAACACTCATTGAAACATAAGAGTGAATAAAATTACAATTAAAAGAAGTTTTTTTAAACGTGATTGTCAATTACAGAAACCTAACAATCGTAAAAGTTATCCATACAAAAAATTAGATTTATTGAACAACTACAAACATAGAAACAAATCACGTTTTGTTTTACAAAATGAATAGTTTGAGTTTACAATCTTATTTACTATTCATTTTATAAAATAAAATGTGATTTGTTCTTATACTTATAGATGTCCGATGGAATTAATTTTTAACATGGATGACCTTTATTACTAAACTTACAAAATAAATGGTTCAAATTATCGATATGAGTTCGAATTTAAACCCACAAAAGAAGCTTGGATGAGTGTAGAGAGATACAAGTATGGAGGGGAGCTTCTCTCTTCAATTAGAGTACTAAGCTTTTTTCTCGAGGACTTTGTAAATGGCGGAAAAATTATTTGATAGTTTTGAAATAATTTCATATAATGTTTCTAGTTAATATTTATTAGTTTTTTTTTTTGAGGAAATTCAATTTTACTATTTTATTAACTTCGGACAACTCTTGGACAGTGTTGCCTCAATGTAAGGACATCTCTAACTGTGTATCAAATATTTCACTAAATTTGAGAAAAAATTTGAGAAATTCCTTTATTTGATATTTAGCTCTCTAATGGTGTATTTTTTACTATCAGCAAAATACCGATTGACTGAGAGAACGATTGGGCAGAAATCCAATTGGTCAACCAGCAAGGTAATCTGAAAAATCTGTTTTTTTTTTTTTGCATTTGACACCTTTTGAGCAATCAGTTCATATCGACTCTCTTGGAGCAGTGGTAATATCATATATCTTGCGATATTACTTCAATAGCCGTTGATGGATACGATTGCGATGGTACCATATACTTTGATATGGCACTAACATGATGGCAATATTAAAATTGTGAGACAGGAAACACTTTTTGTGTTTGATTTTTTCTATTTCACCTAATTTTGAGAGGATGATGGATTAGAAATTCTCAAGTCGCAATCGAATTGCGAGTATTCCTATCCCAAAACTAGTCTATCCTATCAAAAAGTTACAGTACTTTTTAGTGTGTTTGATTTTAATTTTTTGAAAATTATTATTTTTTAATTTTTTTTATTTTTAGTGAATATTTTTAATATTTTTAATAATTTTTTATATTTTTTAAAATGCATCTTATTTCAATGTATCTAAAAAGTAAAATATTTGTAAAAAAGTAAATAAATAAACAAAAATATGAAAAATATATTAAATTTTGATATTTTTGGTATTTAGTGAATTCTTCAAAGTTTTTTTTACAAAAATTATACTTATATTAAGTGTGTCTAAAAGTTAAAATTTTTTTTTAAAATATTAAAAAAAATCAATAAAAATTAAAAAAAAATTCTGAAAATCAAAACGAATTAATTTTTTTGAGTTCTCTCTTACTCTGTAATGGAAGAGAGCTTCTGCAAAGTGTAGGGGTTCGATTAGCATTGCTTTTTGAAATGAACTAAGTAGTAATAACAGAATGGGATGTTTTACCTATTTGTCAATTGCATATAATTGGCATGTATTCATACGCAAATGTGACATACATTCATAATTCTATGTGAAACTAACACCTTCAAATATTAGTGTATTCAATGCTATTTTTGTGCATTAGTCACAAATAAGAAAGTGTAACTCCTTTCGTATTCGCATGTCCTCCAGATCCAAACGTGCTTTGTCTGTGTCCTTGTTCTTGCCATCTATGCTCAATAGTGTCCCAAGTAGATTGTCACATATATTCTTCTCTATGTGCATGACATCAGGGCTCAACCCGAGCAATCCGAGCGCAGTCCGAATTTTTTTAGGGCTTGGACAAAATATTTTCAAATTCGGTACAGGCTTGGGAAAAAATTCAGAAGCCCAAATTAAATGTGGATGGGCTTGGGCAAAGATGTCAAACAACCCGAGCAACCTGAAGCCCGAATTATACATATATAAATATATAAAAATATTAAATATAAATATAAATTATTAGTCATTACATGATATTAAAGTAATTTATGTTATTAAATCATATTGAATATATATTATATATACAAATAATATAAAATCTTACTTTTTTTCTTTTTATTTTCACTCATAAATTGTAAGGACTACTATAGTGACATCTCTCTTACATTATATAAATTATTTGTTTTGATGGTATTAATGATTTTCTATAATAAAAAAAAAATTAAAATTCATTTACAATTCGGACAACTCGGACAATTCGAGTTTAGCTCAGGTCGAGCTTGGACAGACAATCTCGGATTACAATTCAAACTTAAGCAAATTTAGACAAATCTCAACACAACTTAAACTGAATTTAAATAATTTTTTAACCCGACCGAGCTCGCCCGAGTCGCGCACCCACGCCTTCCTTTCTAGCGACAGACCAAGTGGGAAAATAACGATGTCGGTGCTTTTGTCTTTCCACTGTGCCACTTGGCAATATCCCATTGTTTTTCGCAAATGTTGGACGGTTCAATCAAGCACGCCCAAGCTGTCTAGAAGTTTCTTCACTAAAGAAGTTTCTTCCCCCCCTCCCTTTTTGAAAGACAAATACTAAGGATTTGTTTTCTAGGTGGGATTAATATATATGGTTTTGGAGTAGTTATATATCATATATGATTCAAATTCTCCTTTTTTAATGATTTCAACTAGAAGGTATTGTTGATCTTCCATAAGCCTACGACAAAGTTCACCTTAAAGATTCAAGGTATTTATTTTTTTAAAATATTTAATTAATTAAATAATTATAATTATATCATTAGATCATATTAATCTTTGAACATAAGGCCTAATTTCGACTTTTAACCTATATGAGTTATATCATTTCTCTAATTTTTTATATTTTTTCTTTAAAAAAAATAATAAAATAAAAAAAAATCAATTTTTAACTAGCTTTCCAAAATAACCCTAAGTAAATGTTAAGTGAAATTTTAAAAATAGGCCGTTCATTAATTTGCAAAACAAATATAATACGATCATATATTATAATACTTTTAACCTATATGAGTTATATTATCTCTCTAATTTTTTACATTTTTTCTTTAAAAAAAATAAAAAAATAAAAAAGTCAATTTTTAACTAGCTTTCCAAAATAACCCTAAGTAAATGTTAAGTGAAATTTTAAAAATAGGCCGTTCATTAATTTGCAAAACAAATATAATACGATCATATATTATAATTATCGGTTAAATTTTATTTTTTTGCATGAATAGACTATTTAAAGAGTCTTAAAAGAAAAAAGAAAAAAAAAAGATTCAAATCATTAAAATTGACCTTGTGGTTGTTCCATGATGGCCAAACAACATTCTCTAGTAGCATATGGGAGAGAACTTGCATCCATACCACATTTTCCATCTAATTTTGCATGAAGGTTGGATGTTGAGTAAATTGGAGAAAGTTAAAAATATCAAAGATTAAAGTGAAAAAAAGAATAAGGATCAAAATGAGAAAATATTAAAAAACTTAAATGGGGCATAATTAATCTCGTACTAATGTGAAATTTCACGAAAAAAAAAAAAAAAATGGACAGACCGTACATAAACAGTTGACAGAAATCTGATCCGATGAGATAGTTATTTAAAAAAAAAAAAAAAAAAAAAAAAAGTAGTGTTAATAGTTCTACTCTATCAAAAGCAATATATTAATAGTTTACATATAACATTTTTATATGTTAATTCTCACCCCGTCCATTACGGAACGTTTGTTCAAGGGGCAATATTGTCCTCTTGATTAATAACATAATTTGTTTTAAAATGGAAACAAGAAATTGATCTAGTAATGTCCTTATCGAAACAACCTTGTCCCTCCAATTGTGAAATATTTCATTTAAAAAAAAATGAAAATGACATGGTTTTGCATAATATATTTTGATCTCTTATTGTCGATGTCTTTCCTAAAGCAAGACGCAACCTTGTTTCCTTTTTAGTTTTAAGAGAATTACATATTAATTCTGTGTTTGGTTGGGAGATTTGGAAAGAAAAATAGAAAAAGTAGGTGAAATGTGCATAAATCATGCCTATATTTCACATAGTTTCACACATCTTTTCTCTTTCTCTTTCTAAATCCCTCCTCAAATCTCCCAACCAAACACAGCATAAGAGAATATTAATGTAAAGTTGATTTGTTCGCATATCTGAAATTAAAGAATCTCCATAATTGAAATGAAACGGTATATAAATTATTCAGGAAAGGGATTATTGGTGACTTTATTCTATTATTATTATTTGAAAATTTATGTGTAGGCCGTAATAACTAAATTTATTATCCAATATGTCCTATAATAATTAATGGCGTTTTTCATCAAACATTACTAAAAAAAGTCACTAATTGTTAATTTTTTGCGACAATTTAAAAATTTTGTCACAAATTTTTTTACTAGTTATAAGTTTTAGTGACAGTTTCAAAAAATCGTCATAAAAAGTCACTAATTTTTAACCTTTAGCAACAGTTTGAAAAAATTAACATAGAAAAACGTTATTAATTGTAAGTTTAAGCAACAAGTTACAAAAATTGAGACAAAAAAAAAAATATTAATTGTCAATTTTTACCGATATATATAAAAATCATCTCAAAAAATTATTTTTAACGATAACTTTTTTAGGATTTATTTTTACTAGAACTTGATTAGAATTAAATCAAACTATTACAACTTATTGATAGTTTACTCTTATTATTTTATGGGAAAAGCAAATGAAATTTGGACCTTATTGTCTGATTTATGGTAGTTCCTAACTTACCATTAGGTCAGAGAGACAAATCAGGGGTGAGTATATTTGGTTATTCAACTTCTCTTTATTTCATAATTTCACCATTAACATTGTGTTTTCTACAACTACTGAAAGAGAAGCATAAGCGACACTTGATTGCAATATTGTTATAACTTAAAACCTTATTGATTTGGTTAGGTCATTGGTGAGAAAATTATAGGACATTATCTACATTAATCAAAGTAAAAGTAAAAGTAGATAAGAAGTACTATATTAGTAGATACAAAGTAAGTACTATGTTTAGTTGCTCATTTCTTGTTCGTGTTCATTCCAATAGTCATGAGGGATTCATTTTCATACTAACTTTTTATTTTCCTACATAATTTAGAAATATTAATTATAGGACTTAAATGAAACTGAACATTTAACAATGTAAATATGTCAAAGAAGACATTGTCATACAAAGTATAAACTCAACAATCACACTATAAAAAATATAATTTTGTTATGGATCAACCTTTTATCTCACATGTATATTTTGTTCTTTGAATATTTTTAATACACTTAAATTTATTATTAAAAAAAACAGTATGTAATAGTGCTCTATCTTGTTTTACTAGTGAACCAATGGGTTAATAAAGAGCAATCTACCAGGCCAACCAACAGTTTTGTTAAAAAACCACTAAATAACTATTTTAGTTATGTATACTATCTAGGTCATTAATATTCATTAAACAAAAATGAAAAAAGGCAATATTTTGAGATTTATTTCTATTATGAATTACGTCATATTCGAGATGAGTCACTACCATAATGTATTTTGTGTGCACTTCAAATATTTTAATTGTGTTCATTTAATGTTTTTTTTTTCTTTTTAAATATGGTAAATTACACTTTGCCCTTTTTATGTTTGGTCATTTTTTTACTTTGGTTTTTAAATTTTTTTCTTCTCACTTTGGCCTTTTATATTTCAAGTTTTTCAATTTAATCCAAATGCTAATTTATGTTCAAAATTAAACAAAAAATGACACATTAACAGTCAGTCACGTAGCGTAAAATATTTTATTATATATAACTCACACCTCTAATACAAACCCAAATCCCAATATAATAATATATATTTTTATATTATGTGGTAGCTAACGTGACATTTTTTTGGTCTAAATGCTTGGTTGTGTTTTTTCAAAAACACTTTTCAGAAAATTTTACTTTCTTATTTTTTGTGTCTTTTTTGTTTTTACTGAATTTTTTTAATATTTTAAGCAATTTTTTTTTTTACTTTTTAGACACACCTAACATAAATATACCTAAAAAGTAAAAAATTTGTGAAAAAAACCTTTTAAAAATTCACTAAATACCAAAAATATAAAAAAATACGAGAATTTAGTATATTTTTTGTATTTTTATGTATTTATTAAATATTTAAAATATTTTTTCACAAATTTTTTACTTTTTAGATACATATAAGTAAGGTGCATCTAAAAAAGTAAAAAAAAATATTTAAAATTTTAAAAATATTCACTAAAAACAAAAAAAACACGAAAATCAAAAAACTGAGTTTTCAAAAAACTTAATTCAAAAAATTCAAACCAAACACACTGTTAGTTTTATTTTTAATTTTTTTTCTCACTTTAGCCATTTATATTTCAAGTTTTTCAATTTACTCCAAATGCTAATTTATGTTCAAAATTAGACAAAAAATGATACATTGACAGTCACGGAGCATAAAAATATTTTATTTTATATAACTCACACATCTAATACAAACCCAAATCTCAATTTAATAATATATTATTTATATTATGTGCTAGCTAACGTGACATTTTTTTGTTTAATTTTGAATAAAATTAGTTGTAGAAGTAAATTAAGAAAAATTTGAAATATGAAAAGTTAAAGTGAAAAAAAATAAAATTTCAAGGGCCAAAGTGAAAGATAACCAAAATAAAGTGAGCAAACTATAATTTACCCTTGTAAATATACTTGCAAAACTCCTTGGGGTAAATTACCATTTTTTTTTTCTCTCGAAATCCACTGTTACTTATTTGCCCGACTTCTCTCACATAGAATTGTACTTAAAAGCACCCTTGCTCTACCAATGGCACTTCTGTACTCTTATTTGTTAATCCCACAAAAACAAAATTCAATATATTTAAGAGGTATTTTGAAAAGATGATTAAAAATTAATTTTTTAATTTTTTTAAGTTTATAAGAGATAATGTGATCTAAAATCTATTAAAAGTTGACTTTTACCTTCTTTTTTTTTTTTAATTATGATGTTTCTAAATAGCTCCTAAATAATCAAGTTTCATTATATTAATTAGTTATATATCGTAAGTACACTCATGTATGACGAAATGGATGATGCTTCTTGCCATTTAATGTATCTATATATGGCAATAAACTTTCTTACACGTTACTAATGTTCGTTGAAACGACAAGTAACAAACTTTCTTGGAAAAAAAATTTGGTGGGCAATGTACATTCTATGTAATTTTATATCATAAAATTATGTAAATTTTATAAATTTATTCGAATTCGTGTCTAATTTATGTAATTTTGTGGTAAATTTACATATAGTGTGCATTGTATACAGAAATATTTCTCAACTTTCTTATCTGCAAAAACATTTTTTTTTTATAGTTATTTTTGTTTGGCATAAATCCAAAATCTCCTAGGATTGAAAATCAATTTTAATGTTACCAAATTTTGATCCAAAAATGTCAATTTCATTCTAGCGGTGATGCCTGGTCCCAACTGCCAAACATAATTAGCTCACTCTCAATACCTTGAAGAAAAAAAAAAAAAAACAACTTAGGAAATTTTTTGTTAACGAGTGTGTTAGAAATTGGGCGTCCATGTGGCATGATCCTTTGAACTTTTTGAACCTTATCCATGTAAGTTTGAATTTGAATTCAAAACTTACTTGGATAACCACTCAGGATATCCATATCTATCATATCAACTGATATGGATAGATGAAATATTATCCTATATATCTGATATGATATGGGATATGAGTGATTAAGAGAAAAACACGTATGTCGTATGTTTTTCCCATATACTGACTCTCTCCCAAAATACAATGATTAAGAGCCATTTTGCACTGTGACTTGTGTGGGTGATATTCATTCTGTAATATCACTCCATTGCTGGGTTGATTAATCAGATTCAGGAAGCACATGATTTACCCACGAGGTCCTTCAATTCAGACTCTGCAGAAAAAGATATGACCATAATTTTTCATCCGTTGCGTTTACCTAAGATTTACACATCGATGCAAATGCGGGACAAACAACACTGGTGGCGGTCTCTCTCTCAAGATGACAAAGAAAAAGAGAGATTTTAAAAATATATTTATAAAGTCAGATTTTATTGTAGAGGTAAATCAGTCACAAAAAATTAAAAGAACATGGAACTTGGATGTTTTCTAAATTTTAAAAACAAAAGACCTCCGTTTTAAAGGGTGTGTTTGGTAACGTTTACGTTTTCAGTTTATATTTACAAAAATTTTATAAACTGGTTTTTATTTATGTTTTGTTTATTTTTAGAAAAACATAAACTACAAACGCGTTTGGTAATTGACAAAATGTTTAAAAAAATTAAAAAATATAAAAAAAAAGTGAGAAATGGCAATGGTGGCAAGTGGCGGCGGAAGACGGTGGTGGAAATCCACTCGCGCGCTGTCCGCGCCATGCACGCGCGCCGTGCGCTGAGCCGCTCGCTAGGCTGTTCTCTGAGCCGCGCGCTGAGCCGGCTTCTGAGCCTCGCGCTGAGCCGCGCGCTGAGCCACGCCGTTTTCCTCCGCTGGCTTGGCTGCTGAAGTTAAGGCTCTGTTTGTTTTGTTTTTAATTCTGAATCGCGTTAAATGGTCATAATTAATTCGTTATAACTTTGTTTTAAGCGTGGTTGGGACCATTAGACTCAGAATTAAATTTTCTATATTCTGTAAAATTTTCAAAATTTTATGAAAATAAAAAATATTTTTTCTGAAATAATCATTCATTATTTCTGCTTTAAAATGCATCTAGTGTTGCATGATTAAGTTTCTGGGACTGAATTTTTTTTATTGTAAACTATTGTTGTAGTTTACTATTTACTGGTATGGTTATTTCATTTTACCAAATTCTGGAATATTTATTTCTAATTTTATGTGTGTTTATTAGTTATTTAAAATTTCAGAAAATACCATAAATTTTCAGAAGTGATATACTTTCTGTTATGAAATAATTTGAATATTAAATACAGCATATTGTTATTTTTTTCCTAGAGTTTCTAATATGTTGTGATTAGAGAAGCATGCTTAGTATTTATTTATTTGAATTCCATTATTAAATGAATATAGCATGAGTTATTTGTAAATTTACATTAAGATACTATTGTATGAAATTTATCATGCTTTGACATGCCATAATCAGTGGGAGATTGTTCGGTTGAGAGAAATCTTTGTAGATTTACTCCCGAAAATCAATATTTTGCGCATAAATTAAATTAAATTTTGAATAATTGTCACATGTGGCGCAAGAGATGATTACGAACATAGCGGATTTTCGATCTTGCGACTTGTGTAATATTGTCACTATTTCATTTAGATTTTTGTGGCAAAATTATATTATGCTAATGAAATTAATTCCAATGCGAATTTCTCTCTAAATTGACTTAGCTTATGGAAGTTAATTGGTTGACCTAGACTCAGTAGAGATATTCAAATGTGAACAATGTAATCCTATTCTTTAGATGAGCAAAAGTCTTGGAGACTTTAGGTCAGACCTTAATTGAGCCAAAGTAAGGAAACATGACTCGAAGCCGCTGTGATTTTGTTACCTTGTTTGGCACAATAAAAACTAATGTGTGCGCTATGGTTAGTGGTATGCTACGTAGTTTTGGTTGGCGAGTTTTGGAGTTATGAAATTAGTAAGCCCTCAATAGATCTGTATATGATCTTGACTATCGAGCTGCACGGATTGACTTTGTAATTTGACTTGTAAATAATGTTACATGATTGGATAAAGTAACATTCAAAAGTCACGTCATCAAAGAAATGCGAGCTTAAATAAATTAGTCATTAAGTGTAAGACGAGTAGTCAGTATGAGTAGTGTTTTGCTCTTTACCCAATTATTGGGAGTGGATGCAGCAAAATTTCATGCACTATAATAGTATGCGTTGAAATATCACGTGAAGTTAATAGATTAGCGCTTAGAAGCTGAAAAATTTATTAACACTAAGTGAAAAGATTAGCGCTTAGAAGCTGCAAAATCTATTAACACTATGTGAAAAGATTAGCGCTTAGAAGCTGTAAAATCTATTAACACTAAGTGAAAGATTAGCGCTTAGTGGCTGCAAAATCTATTAGCATTGCCAACTTATCTAAGTCTGGACACTTACTGTTTCCACACTTGAGTGTGAGACATGAGGAGAGGCTTCTTTGTATGATTCCTTAGCTAGGCTAATGTTTTTGAATAACGTTTACTACTAAGCGCAAACGTTGCAGCATAATAATGAAAAGGTCAAGGCTGACAAGGTTGTTATGACTCTAAGAATTTGACACATCGCTTGTGAGAGCATTGTGTTGAATTAGACTCTTTAGCCTAATTCGCGCTTAAGTTACTTCAGGAGCTGTTATAGATTGATAGCTTATTATCTCCTTCTTGTGGATAATAGAATTAATTACAAGTAACTATGAAGCGAGAAACAGAGATGGCAAGAGGAGTATCGTCATCTTTCAACTAGATGCAGTAAAGTGTATGGAGAATAAAATTGACTTGAAAGTGCAGGGGATTAGCACTTACTAGTTAAATTTGCGACTTAGGTACACTTGATATCTCCATGACATCCTTTTATGATCTAGTGAATATGAATTAGTCGTGAGTCATTACCTAGTTGGGCCTAAACCTTTAAAACTTGTCTTCGAGAACTCATACATTAAGATGATTGGAATTAGTTTATGACATTGGTCATAAACCAGTGGCTTATTATACTTAATCACATTAATGAGATGATGACACGATGGTTTGAGTAGGCCTTCTCGGGCCCACTCACTTGTGACATCCTGCTCTCATGTGAATGTGTAACTTTGTTCGCAATGGGTGTGCACAAGTAAGTAGGAAAGCCATAGAAGGTCATTTATTTTGACGCATTTAGTCCACTATGATATTTGTGACTAGATATGTGTAAGGATATGATAGTTAAGCCTTAATCTTGACACATTTATAGATTACGATACGCATCTGAGTCAAGACTATTTGATCTCCCATAAGTCAAAAGTTTTGAGATGATTTTTGACATTACACATATGAGGTTGAGATCAATTAGATAACAGCTTTCGTGCTTTTAGTTTTGACCAAGGTGGCGAGTATCTATTTGAGTTATTTTAGAAAAAACTCTGTGAAGAGAAATGGAAGCTTAGAAAATTGATTATTCATAATACTCAATAATACAATGGTGTAGCAGAGATAAGAAATTAAATATTGTTAATGTTAAGTGGATAATGCCGCAAAATGTTTCCCAATTGGGAATTGCACTTTAGTTTGTTGCCTATATCCCTAACTAAATGCCCTCCATATCAAATTTTTACACTCCATTTATATAATGGGTTAGTGGAGAGCCATCTATGGGCGATCTGTAACCATTAAGCAGCTTATCTTTATTTTTACTTCTCATAAGGTTGCGAAGTTAAGACCTAGAGTTCTATGGTACATTATTGTATGCTGTCTTGAAAACACATAGGGTCACAAGGCGCATTATTGTATGCTGTCATGTAAACCCTTCGGGTCATGTGCATATAGGTAAGCAATTTTGTGAGAGTGTAACTAAGTCACATAAATTTTTCTTAGTAAAGGTGACGAAAATAGAGTTTTTGGAACTCTATAAGATAGAGAATTCTAAGCATAGCGCTCTATGTAGCCTAGTTGAGAATGGAAAGAAATTTCCAATATCCTAGGGATAGTGGGAGTGATGTGCCTACTAATGGATTACTCTATTAGAGAAGAATACTCTACATTCTTAGTTGCATGGTTGCAAATGTGAAAATTTTTCACGTCATCACTGGGTGATTGAGAGGGAAACATTCATGATTGCTCCGCAAGATGATAAAGAGCCTAGGATAATGCCAAAGGCTCTAGTCCCCTATTTTTAGAAAAGTGGATTAATGTTGTGCAGTTTAAGACAAAGTCTTTGAGGATTAACCATTTCTATAATTTGGTTGACTTTTCATTATGATGCGAAATTGTTCTAAAGTTATGCGTAATTTGGATAGTCATTGTTGAGGCATAAGGCTCGCTAGATACCGGAAAGTCGCACCATTGAGGAAAGTGTAGACCATGAGAAGACTTCCTCCTAGGGAGTGAGGTTATTTTGACTTAGGCTATGATTGACATAAGTTCGAAACGTTGATTTGTGGACATTGTGACCCAACTTTCTCGTTAGAGAATTGGATAAGTAAATCCGTAGGGATTTACCTTCTGCTTTTATGGTGAAAAGTTAGGAGTGCAAAAAGGTTATTAGTTCCAATAAATCTTTTACAGCCTAAAACAGTTATCCAAATAGTGGTTCTTAGATTTTGTCAAGCCATGATAGGCCAACGATGATCGATGAAAACCACTGAGGCATGATCAATGATCCAAAAGAAATTTTTCCTTACTTAGTCATTATGAGCTAGGAATTTATAAGGTTGTCGCCACCTATGATGGGCAGTCCTCTATTTTAGATATGATGGACATGGGTGATGTGATTTATATGCTCGGATGTACGATCGTTAGGGATTGTTTTGAGAAAATTCTCGGTTTGTCTTCGATGACTTACATAAGGAATATCCTAGAATGATTCTAGATGTAAAATTGTAACCCATCGACTTACCTATTGGTAAAAGTCAGAGCCTTAGCTATTGAGTGTATCCTCGGATTGTCTTTAGGAAAAACAGATAACCTATATTCCTTGATCTTTTCTTTGTTGTGGGACCTAAAGTACGCTTTGTGGGCGTATTCGGCATGATAAGTGTTATCTTTGGTAAATGATCAACTGAGTTGTTTAGACATTGACCTTGCTCATTAGACTGTGGATAGAATACTTTACTAGTAGTATATTAATTTGCTTCTTGTAAGATTCAATGCGCTAGTTGGACACAGCTGCACTTGTTGGGCGCATTAAGAATGAACGCAAATTGGTCACCAAAATATCTTTAGAGAGGTAATTGCACAATCTTGAACCACTTCATGTGAGGCACAAATGGTGGATTCCGTTGTATATGCTTATCGCAAGAGGTACTGATAAGGCTTATGCTTGGAATCTAGAATTGCGCAGACTGTGGTTGTGTTTTTTAAAATCGATCACTTATTTGTTGTGAGATAATGTGATGTTGACACTATTATGGTTTGTGTCATAATGATTAGCAGATGATGATGTCAGCAGGCAAGATTGGCTCATTCACACGAGCAATCGCCCTTGGCGCTTAGGAGCGAGCAAGGAAGAGACTAGTGGTTTATTTTTTATTTGAAGCCAAGAGAGGCTTAAATTATCCACTATGCATGTCGCCTTGGTTACAACCAAGATGAGGTCGTGTTAAGGACCAAACATGGATGCTAGTACCTACTTTCCATGTTGTGCCTGTTATGATTAGCAAGATGCGAGATCTCATTTGACGCTTAGAAGGTGAGCAAATAGAGAATTCGGGTTAGGCGCTAGAAAGTGATTATACTAAGATCTGTACGGTATATTGAGTATGACGTCATTCTTTTGGAAAAGTTACTCCACTGTAACATGTATTCATATTATATGTGCTTGGCGACCGAGTAATGAGGTGAGAGAATGGATCCCTGTTTCCTCACCATGTGAGTCTTACATGTCATTATTGATATGACTTTTATTTATGTACCATTTTGTGACTTTTGACTATGTCATAAGGTAAGGGGTTGATGTTCTGCTACTTTGATATGTTGCCTGCGGTCACGTATGATTCGGCTTTAAGGGACATCACTGGGAAAGTGGCCAATCCTAAATTAAATGGCATGAAAGCAAAGGGAAGATCATCTAGTATTACACCATTGTTGTATATTCACTGCCAGCAACTCATATCGCTCTGTATGAGAGGCGGATTGAGTGTGAATATATTGCAAGAATTGAGAAGGTCAAACATGCTTTTTTTTTAGGGATTAGAGATGTTTTTTGGACCGGTGTAATTAGATGGGTCTAGGGTATATGAGACACTATTTCTGTTCTTTTTGGGTTGATGTCTCTATGCTGGCTTATTTTTAGTTTCTAGTATAGAGCACCCACATGCAGGTGTTCTCAGCAGTCGCACGGTGCAGTGGCTAGTATGAGATTGTTCATTTTTTGGGAGATTGAGATAGAGATGTGGCAGTGTCATGTCAACTCATGTCCGAGTGGGAGATGTTAGAAATTGGGCGCCCATGTGGCATAACCCTTTGAACCCTTTGAACCCTTTGAACCTTATCCATGTAAGTTTGAATTTGAATTCAAAACTTACTTGGATAACCACTCAGGATATTCATATCTATCATATCAACTGACATGGATAGATGAGATATTATCCTATATATCTAATATGATATGGGATATGAGTGATTAAGAGAAAAACAACGTATGTCTTATGTTTTTCCCATATACTGACTCTCTTCCAAAATACAACGATCAAGAGCCATTTTGCACTGTGACGTGTGTGAGTGATATTCATTCTGTAATATCACTCCATTGCTGGGTTGATTGATCAGATTCAGGAAGCACGTGATTTACTCACGAGATCCTTCAATTCAGACTTTGCAGAAAAATGTATTACTATAATTTTTCATCCGCTGCGTTTACCTTAGCTTTACGGAACGTTTTAAGAATATTCATTAATAAAATATTAAATGGTGCATATTTTTTTAATTATTTTTAACCATTCAATTAACGAGTATTCTAATAATATTAGTAAATAAAACATTGAATCGTATATATATCTCAACTTTTTTTTTTTGTCCTTTCACTATACAGTAATTTTTTTTTCACTTTCTTGTAATAAAAGAACTCTTAGTTTTTAATTTTCTTTTTTTTATTCTTTCTTCGTAAGTAATCATGATAATTAATTTAAAAAATGATTTTCCATAAAATACAAAATTGACGTTGCATCATTTTGAAGAAATTATTTATACAATAGAAAAGAGTAATATCTATGTGATTAACAAGTATGTTATGTCATCTTATATGACACTAATTATATAATTTAATTTGAATAAAAAAAATTATATTATTAAATTAATAAGTCTTGTACAATTAATATCGTGCTTGGATCTTAAATTTGAATACAATTTAAAAAGAAAAGAGTAAATATTAAAAATATATGAATGAAATATAAGTTAATTTTTTTAAATTTGACTTTTCTTTTTCAAATTCATCATCTAAATATAAGGTAATATTTTATATATAAAAGTAAGATTCATAAATAATGTAATTACTGCAATATAAAAATAAAGGACAAATTACATATACCTCCCTTGAGGTTTGGCTAAATTACAGATACCCCTGAGGTTTCTGAAATTACATCCTGCCCCCTAAGGTTTGTATTTTCATAACAATTTGTTCCCTGAGGTTTAAATTTCATAACAAATTACCCCCTAATTTGTTATGTAAATATAGCATTCAGGGGAGAATTTGTAATTTTTCAAACCTCAGGGGTATTTGTAATTTAGCCAAACCTTAAGGGGTATATGTAATTTGCCCAAAAATAAACCATATTAAAAAGGGAGAATCGCAAAGAAAAGAAAATGATATCATTGTACAATTATTTTGAGATTATACCATTTGTTTGCAATTGTCTCCGCTACAAAACTTAAATATGATTAGCTTAAGGATAATGATAAATAATATGTAAGTGATATGATTGATTAATAATTAAAGTAAATATGAGAAAATATTTTTTTAAATATTTTAATTAATTGTCACATCATTAAACTTGAAAAAGTATATCTAATATTTTGAAAATAAAGTTTTTTTTTTTTTTCAATCTAAAAAGGACAAAATTAAAAAGAAAAGGACAAAAATTAGTAGGCAATATATATTGAAAAAGGATTGACAGTAACGTTGTGTTTGGTTGGAAAATTTGGAAAGGAAAAGGAAAAAAATATTTGAATGTAAATATATTTTATTTACATTTTACCTACCTTTTCTTTTTTTCCTTCCAAATTCTTTCCCAAATCTCCTAACCAAACACAACATAACAGAAATTTCTAACTATTTATTAAGAAAATTAAAAAATACAAAATTAGTAGGCAACATATACAGAGGATAGATAATCATTTCCATTTTGTTAGATATTTGTTTGGATTTTATATTTGCAGACAAATTTATGATTTAAATAAAAAATGATAAAAATTTCTACTCATTTCACCTTCTTTTTTTTTCTTTCTTTTTTTTTTCCAACACTTTTATATACAATACACCTAAATAAAACACAGAAGGACCTATGGAACACATGTGAGTCCCATAATAGTGTCCGAGTATTATATGATTCATTTTGTTAGTATTTTATGATTCGTTTCAATACTTTTTTTTTTTTTCTCTGTTACAAATTTAATATCCAGATAAGATCTATATTTGTTTGGAGTTGTGCTACTTATAAAAAAAAATTAAAAAATAAAATACATTTTTCATTGAATTGAATGCACTTTTACTTAAATCAATACACTTTTTAATAGTTTTACATATTTTTAAGACACTTTATATACATACTTTCCCAACATTAAACAATGCATAGAGAACACTTGCTAACATTTGCCATTTTTGTTAACTTTTTAAGAAATTAACATGTATTCTAAGGTTACATAAAAATGTATTTAATTATCTTAACTACTTTCACTTATATGGGAGAATATAAAAATAAATATGATGATTTTCAAAAGTTTAGATATTTTTCAACTACTTCCACTTGAATGGGAGAATATAAAAATAAATATGATGATTTTCAAAAGTTTAGATATTTTTCAACGTGGACGAAAATCTCCTTACATTTGAAATAACGAAATTAATCTATATATAAAGAAAATATAACAAAATAAAATGATAGTACCCCCTTCATTATAAGACAAAAACATTAATATTACTTTCTTTATTTGAAAGCTCATTTAACTCAAAACAATTCTTGAAATAGATTGTTAAATTTCACTAACAATTAGGTTTTAACCTATTAATTTTATAATATTATAACCAAATATAATATTACAATTAAAAAAAAATCAATTTATTCCAAAAAATAATAAACGAAATAAATAAAAATACTTTGGCTTATTTTGAGAAGATGGATAAAAAATACATATATATATAAAATAAAATATAAATATATTTTATTTTAATTTCACAATTCTTTTTTTCTTTTTAAATTTCTTTTCAAATCTGCAAACAAACGCATATACTCCCCCGTCCCAAAATATTAGTCTCTTATTTCATTTTTCATTGTCCCAAAATATTAGTATCTCTTCAAAAATCAAATACAAAAATAATATAAATTTCTTATTTTACCCTTCTTTCAAATTAATAAACAACATAAAAAGTACAATTATGCATTGATATTCTCAAAAAATGTATTATTAAAAAGATAATTTTGGAAAATCAACTTTTTTTCAAAGGAAAATGCTAGAGACCCCAAATTATCTATTTGATAAAATATTTAGTAGATTATTTGAAACCTCTAACATTACTCTTTTTCAAATTTGAAAATATAAAAAATACATATATATATAAAATAAAATATAAATATATTTTATTTTAATTTCACAATTCTTTTTTTCTTTTTAAATTTCTTTTCAAATCTGGAAACAAACGCATATACTAACATATTTCATAACAAATGTCCGCACATGTTAACAAAAGTGAATGACTAGATAAGTATCACCTCGAAAACACCAAATAATTTCTCCTCTGTACCCGCTATTTACCACGTCACTTGGGGTGTATTATCGCCGTGTAGATGTTATCTTGTTTCTCTCTCTCTCTCTCTCTCTCTACAATTATATATTTCCCTTTCTCTGTATATGGAAAATATAGTACATGTATTTATTACTCCTATTATATATAAATGCTTTATATAGGTACGAGTGGGCTATATATAGGCTTTACGATTTGAAGACGGCCTCTCTCTCTCTCATACTCAAACGTTCATCCCTTTGCTACATCTGCATACTCTCTTTCTTTCTCTCTCTAAAACCTCTCTCTGGCATTTTGTCTGTAAGACGCCATTTTGTCTCTCTCTGGTATGTTTCCCTCTTGTTTAGTCTCACTTCTCTCTATGTTTGTATGGATATGATTTGGGTTGATTTCTGGTTCTAGATCTTTCATTGTATGTTGGGGTTGGAAGACTGATTTTTGCATTTTCTAGTAAAAAGGTATTTAGATCGTACGTTACTGAGTGCTCTTCGAGTCTCCAAATCTCAAACCTACAGATTTTTTGTATTCAATCTTCTTCAGTTTTACAAAATTTTCGGGATTAATAGGCCTAAAAAGTGTGAAGATCGAACAACAACAATGGAAGAAGATTTTCTGAATTCATTCCTCTGTTTCAATTTCAATTCCAATTCCCTCGTGTGACTACATCCAGAGAATTTCTTTTTTTATTTTATTTTTGTAATGGCTTGTGATTTGTCTTTTCTTTCTTTTTTTATTTTTTTATCTTTTTTATATATAAAAAATTTGTTTTTTGCTTTGTTCTTCGTTACTGTTGCGATGATTTCAAAGCTTTTGTCGATGTTCTGCCCAAATTAAAGAGGTTTTTGCGTTATTGTCTTCATATGAAGCTCGATTTGTGAATCGACAAACATGTTTGGTTTTATCAAGACCATGCCTTTAGCTGCCATGTTTTTTCCCCTTCCAAATCATGATTTTAGTTTCTATCGGAATCTTTAATTCTAGAATTTCTTTCTTTGTTGGGTGTCGGACTTTTCACTCGAGAAAACATCCTTTTCTGTGTCTAAACACTTCATCCAAAAGCTCTTTTTTAAGTCTTCATATAACCCTGAAAGCACCTGAACCATCCTCTTTAATTTATGTCTTGCTGTTGCTTTTTTCTTTCATCCAAATTCAAGACTCTAATAGAGAATATTGGATTTTTGAGATTTCAATGAATAAATTGTGATGGATGAGTGTACAAAGTTTCATCATTGAATGCTCAACGATCTTGGACCACTCTTTTGAATCTAAATAGTTGACTGGAATATTAAATTTTGTCTTTTATTTATTTATTTTTTTTCCAGAATTTATGGAGTAAGTATGTAGTCCAATAATTAAGTACCCATGTTAGGAGTTGATGAAGGATTCAAATTTCACACTTGAATTGTATTTTGAGCTTCACTCAAGTGATAAAGACTTCTTTCTTTTTTCTTCTTCTTATTTATTTGTTTTTAATTTAATGTCCATAACTAAAATGATAAATGGAAATTCATGCATCTTTGTTATGTTTGATTTCTGTCAGTTTATGATTAACTTGATTTGGCATGAAATAAAGAATTGTTAAGCTATTCTATTAGGTGCCCTACTCTTTGAGATTTGAAGTGGGTTGGTAATTGGATGGGGGAGTTGAACAGATAAAGATTACAGATCTATGGTGAAGGATTTGTAGAAATTGCTTAGATGCTTTTGTTTCAGAATTTATGTCTAAACTTACCAAAATTGTGACATTCCAAAATTGTGACATGCTTTCTTAAAGAAAAAGAAAAAGAGAGAGAGAGAGAGAGGCTATGGTTTTTTATTACTTTGTATGCATAACAGACCAAAGAATCTCTATTCAGGATTTTCCAAAATTGTGATATGCTTTCTTAAAGAAAAAGAAAAAGAAAAATGAGTGGGGAGAGAGAGAGAGAGAGAGAGAGAGGCTATGGTTTTTTAAGTACTTTGTGTAATGAGGATTTTCCAAAATTGTGACATGCTTTCTTAAAGAAAAAGAAAAGGAGAGAGAGAGAGAGAGGCTATGGTTTTTTAATCCTTTGTATGCATAACAGACCAAAGAACCTCTAATCAGGATTTTCTAGTCTGTATGAATAGGTTGTTGAATTTTCCCCCTTCTATTTCTTTAAACCTTTTACGACAATTCTCATGGTGTATGATCCCGTAGTAGTAAAAGTATTATATAACTATTTACTTTGTGTCTTCTAATAATTTGTTCTAATAATTTGTTCTCAATCTTCTTATTCTCATAGTTGTTATCAGGCCAAACAATAGTAAACCTTTCAGGATGTGGACTTCGAAAAAATTAAACTGTCTTTTTAGCTATAAAAATTTCATAACTTGGAGTTATTGTCTTTGTTTGGTGGGGTTGGAAATTGGACGGTTTGGAAATGTTGGTTGATCTACAATAGCGGTATGCTTGATAGTCCAATGGCATATCAAATGAATCGATGGTATCTGGTTGTGGGGGGACCCAATCTACTAGTTGATGCATATACGCAACCTTTCATTATATTATTATTTATGTCTATACCTTCAGTTGGGTTGGAATCAAAATGGTGGGGCCTTCTTATAGACTAGGTTATCTAACAGTGATAGATCATGGATGTGCTGTAAAATAATTAATTTGAATCTAGAAGATGAAAAATCTTCAGTTTGTTTCTAATTTTTAATTTTTTTTGCTAGTCAAATTATGCGAATTTTCCTGGTGTATTATATTTTTCAGCTCTATTTGAGAAATTGTGAATACTAACCTTTTCTTTCTGGTATATGTCTACAGATCTCCGGCAACTAAGAAAGATACGCATTTTTTAGCACTCAAAATGGTTATGGAGCAGTATCTTCAAGAGGCTGAAGCACAAAATGAATCCGTTGAATATGGGGCTTCTGTAGAGAAGTGGAATTCTGTCTCAGCCACAGTTGATGAGTCTGAAGATAATCCTTCCATTGGTTTTGACTGCAACATTTGCCTAGACTCTGTGCAGGACCCAGTTGTCACGCTTTGCGGTCACCTCTATTGTTGGCCTTGCATTTACAAATGGATCCATTTCCAGAGTGTCTCTGCTGAAAACCCTGATCAGCAAAAACCACAATGCCCTGTATGCAAAGCCGAAGTTTCACAAAGATCCTTAGTCCCACTTTATGGCCGTGGCCAAACTGCGAAATCCTCTGAAACCAAATCCCCACATCTGGGTATAGTTGTACCACGAAGACCTCCTAGCCCTACTAGTTGCGGAGTCCACACACTGATAACAACTGCAGACACCACCAATTCTCATCCAGCACAGCAACTTCGTCATCGTAGGTCTCAGCCATATCACCTTCACTCTGGTGGCTATGCTGCCATGCCCATGCTCAGCCTAGATGGAACGCCGACAACGGATGTGATTCACCCGATGGTTGGCATGTTTGGGGAAATGGTTTATGCGAGGATTTTTGGGAACTCAGAAACTACTTCGTATGCTTATCCAAACTCTTATCACTTGGCAGGTAGCAATAGTCCGAGGGTGAGAAGGCACATAATGAAGGCCGAGAAGTCTCTCAGCAGAATTTGTTTTTTCCTCTGCTGTTGCATTGTTTTGTGCCTTCTTCTGTTCTAATTACCACCTCAGCTTGTTATTTCTTCCTGCCCATTGTACAGTCCTGTGAGAATTATGAATATCAATACATAGATCCGGCCAGGTGTGATAGATGTCAGAGCTTTTGCATCTATGTGCTGATATATATATATATATATTATATACACGAGTCTATTGAACTTATAACGGAGGTTGTAGTTAAAATTTTGAATGTAATTGAGCTTAGTTTGATTCCCTGCTCTATAACTTGTATCTGGTGTTTTTGAAAGAAAGTGGAAGTATGGATATAATGTGATATGTTTTAATGTTCTATCCTCTTGATTTTATGAGTTGATTCCCTAGAATTCACAAGTTCAGATTATCATGAAAATGTGGTGGTGATGGAAATGAAATGGTCTCGAAATATATGATGCCCAGTGGGTGGTCCTGCACTTTTTAGGTCTAGATCGATATGAATATCACTAGTTGGTGTAATAAAAGCACTTTGTTGCTGCTGATGGTAACTTGCGTAATAAGGTTGGAATCTTTCCAGGCCCTTTGTCCTAATCAAGATATGAACATTGTAAGTGGCATGTGTCCTTTTCATTTATAGATTAGGCCAAGGTAGTGGTGGACATGATGATGATAAAGGCGGTGGTGGAGATTAATCTTCCACGGAAGAGGTTGTTTTGTTTGTTTATGCGTCTGTCTGTCTCTAACAATCGACATTTTCGGCCAATAGGTATGGCAATTGTCCAAGAAGAGGTCACTTCTCAAATCGTCCTCCACCGATCGAAAAAGAAAAAAAAAATCAGCATAATTTTGATATATATATATATATATATATAATAAAAAAAAAAACTAAAGACGAGAGAACAAAAATAGAGGTGCCTTTTTTTAGGTGTTGCCAAACACCCTGCATTGGGATAAAAATTTGAATCAGAATTCCCTCCTTGATTTCTTACTTGTTGGTCATTGGGTCTATTTTTAGGCTCAATTTTGAATATTCAAACCGTTAATATTTTAAGATTTATTGAATATATTATACCTGTAAAAAATTAAGTTGAGCAGATATTAGAAAATATGTGTTTGAAAAATTATTTATTAAATTTAAAAAAAAAATAGTTTTTAGGTCGATGATATTCGATCAATTTGATTTTTTACAGGTATGATATACTCAATAAATCTTAAAATATGAATGGCTCGAATCATTGAAATTGAATCTAAAAGTGAATTCAATAACTTAGCAAGTAAGAAGTCAAAAAAGAAACTCAAAGAGAGGATCTTGATTCTAAAACTTTATCCTACCGAATTCTAAAAATTTATCCTACCGAATATGGATGGGACGACTCTTTCAGCCGAAAAGATGCTTCTGATCACCAAATTTCATTTCCTTGGATTAGATAAGATTGGATCATTAACCACGAGAGACAGAGAGAGAGACGAGAGATGATAATGGTGTTTGGACTAAAAACATTGAAATAAATCACAGGGTATACAATCATTGCCAACCAAACAGAGTTTTTAAGTTTCCTCCTTCAAAAGTCATGAATCCAACCACCCACAAACAACTGCCAAGACAGCAGAAGTCCTCCTAGAATACATGGGTTGGTTGTTGGTTGTTGGCCTACTTCAAGGTTAAGACTTGTCTCCAAGTAATGGTGCTCACTGCTCAGTATCATCAGTCAAAAAATAAAAAAGAAAATCATTCAATTTTACGTCATTAACATAGCAGGAGGATTCTACGGAATATTTAAAAGACGGAATTTTTACCAGAGCTTTGATGTATCATTTTGTTGAATCACATCACAACAATATGCATTTGAATCCTGAATAAGAGGAAAAAATAAAAAGAAAAAGGGTGTTCTGTTTTATATGTTTCCATATCTCACCTTCATTAAATATATTATACCAAATTGATTAATGAGAGTTGGGATTTGAAAGCAAGTGAGCTTCTTTACCCCCCTCAATGACTCATATCAAATGGCCTTTATTGTCCATATAAGTCGATCAAATGATGAAAAATTTTCATGATATTTTTTTTAATGATTCCTAGTATTATTTTTGCTAAAATTACTGGCCCGACATAGGCTACTTGATCTTCATACATATCTAAGGCACAAATGTACGTACTATTTTGTCAAACTACTCAAAGAAAATTACACTTCTAAACCAAATAGCTAAACCCCAAACGCTTGATGCTACAACATAATATTTTTCAATGCCTTCACTATCTGGCCTATCTGAAGTTTTCTGTATCATTCAACCGATGCATTTGTCTTCAATCCCATGCCTCCAAGTATTTCTCCCTCTGGGCCCTGATCTAGATCATCCCATCCATTCTTATCAAGTTCTTTGGATCCCGGGTTTCCATTTTTTTATATAATTTTCTAATCTGTCATATGTATCTGTAGAGAAATGACCGTGCTCCTCTAGTAAATTTCTAAACTCTGCAACTTCTGCATTTCCTTTCCCTTTCAAGTATTCCAAACATCCAGCAAAAGCGGAAAGGTCCGTTTTCTACCTGGAATTGGATAACTAGCCAGGATAGCTTTCTTCAAGGTGTCCACAGTCTTTTCCATATGGTTAAATTTATTATATCCAGCGGCCAAGCGTTCCCATGTGCCAGTATTCGGCTCCTTCCCACTCTCTATAATCCTTCCATTGGTTTTGACTGCAACATTTGCCTAGACTCTGTGCTGGACCCAGTTGTCACGCTTTGCGGTCACCTCTATTGTTCTTCTTGCATTTACAAATGGATCCATTTCCAGAGTGTCTCTGCTGAAAACCCTGATCAGCAAAAACCATAATGCCCAGTATGCAAAGCCGAAGTTTAGCAAAGATCCTTAGTCCCACTTTATGGCCGTGGCCAAACTGTGAAATCCTCTGAAATCAAAGCCTGACACCTGGGTATAGTTGTACCATGAAGACCTCCTAGCCCTACTAGTTGCGGAGTCCACACACAGGTAACAACTGCAAACACCACCAATTCTCATTCGGCACGGCAACTTCATCATCGTAGGTCTCAGCCATATTACCTTCACTCTGGTGGCTATGCTGCCAAGTCCATGCTCAGCCTAGGTGGAATGACGACAACCGACGTGATTCACCCGATGGTTGGCATGTTTGGGGAAATGGTTTATGCGAGGATTTTTGGGAACTCGGAAACTACTTCGTATGCTTATCCAAACTCTTATCACTTGGCATGTAGCAATAGTCCGAGGGTGAGAAGGCACATAATGAAGTCTGAGAAGTCTCTCAGCAGAGTTTGTTTTTCCCTCTGCTGTTGCACTGTTTTGTGCCTGCTGGTGTTCTAATTACTGTTGGAAATGGTTATTTTTCCTCAAGTTTGGTCTATTTTTTAGGTGGGCCCCGAGTGTCGATTTACTCGGGTCAAAGTGGTAACGCGTTCTATGCCGCGTTGTGATTCACGTGGTATATTTGGTTGCTCAAAACCATTACCGAGTGAATGGGAAATTGAAGCCAAAGTGTGCTCCATGAAAATGGAGTTTTGGTGGAAATTCCTTAAGGTTGTAAATTGGCTTGTCCCCCCTTGATTTGGTGGGGGGGTTTGAAAGGGGTTTTAAGGCTTAGGGTGAGATACTTGGGGTGTGCCCCAAGGGGTACCCAAGTGTTTTAGAGGGAGAGGTTATGGGCAAAATGGGCTAGACCCATTGGACCCAAAAATCACCACACACGCGCGCGCGCGCCGCCGCCGCCGTCCGTCCGGTCGGTCGGGCGGGCTGGGCTTGGTGTGTGGTGTGTGGTTGGGTTGGGCTTCTAATCTTTTTGGGCCAAAAACATTTGAATTTAATTTTATTTTTTATTAAAATAAAATCCATAATTCAAATTAAATTGGTTTGGATTATTTGTTCATCCAAACAGGGCCCTTCCCGGTTTCAAACAGAAATAAACTGTTTTGGAATTAATGCACACCCAAACAGGGCCCTTCCCGTTTTACTATCTGTTTGAATTCAAAACCCAACAGGTATGATACCTGTTCAATTCAAAACCAAGAGTTACATACCTGTTTAATTTAAATACAGTGAAGATTGCCCAACAATTACCACCTTACCTTGTTATTTCTTCCTGCCCATTGTACAGTCTTGTGAAAATTATGAATATCAATACATAGATCCGGCCAGGTGTGATAGATGTCAGAGCTTTTGCATTTATGTGCTGATATGCATATATATATATATATATGAGTCTATTGAACTTGTAACGGAGGTTGTAGTCAAAATTTTGAATGGAATTGAGGTCAGTTTGATTCCCTGCTCTATAACTTGTGTCTGATGTCTTTGAAAGAAAGTGGAAGCATAGATATAATGTGATATATCCTATGTTTTAATGTTCTATCTTGATTTTATGAGTTGATTCCCTAGACTTCACAAGTTAAGATAATCATGAAAATTTGGTGGTGATGGAAATGGGATGATCTCGAAATAGATGATGCCTAGTGGGTGGTCCTGCGCTTTTTAGGCATAGATCAATATGAACATCACGAGTTGTTGCGTGATAAAACCACTCGTTGCTGTTGATAACTTCTTACCTCGGCTAGAGATTTGATATTCAAGCTCTGTGGCCTAGGGAAGTTAATAGAAGGGTTGAATAAGGTTGGAATCTTTGCAGGCCCTTTGTCCTATTCAAGACATGAACACTGCAAGTGGCATGTGTACTTTTCAATTAGATTAGAAACTGGTGGTGGATTCCATGGTGGTGGTGGGCATGATGATGATGATGATGGTGATTGTGATGGCAGTGGCGGAGTTTAATCTTCCACGGAAGAGGTCGTTTTTGTTTGGCTTACGCATCTAACAATTGACATTTCTCGCCAATAGGTATGGCAAGTGGGCAAGAAGAGGTCACATATCAAGTCGTGCTAGAGCTGTTGTCCTCTTCTTCTCATCAATTTTCTATTGTCCAAAGCGTTGATCAGTTTCTCAGGTAGATGTATATGTTCATGTCATATGTAGTAATACCATGATTACTGACATGGGTAAATCCATAAAGGCTATAGCTCACTATGAACAATCCAAACCTATCACTTAGGGCTCAATACATAATCCAATTAATGAAGCCCAGCACCGCTGAAGCCTCACATAGTAATAAGAACCAATGGCATCAACACACATGGCAAGAGAAGGGCAAGCCATATCAGCAGACAAAGATCTATAAAGTTATTGCTACGCCACATCGCCATTAATGAGGCTCCTTACAGCATTTATTGCGATAACCCCTTTCTGTCGGGACAACACGGCTTCACCTTGAACAAGGTAAACTACAGCATAGACTTTCGGCTAAGGTGACAGGTCGGAAGAGACAACGAAATGATTACCAAAGGATATAAGCAGACGTTGAAGATAAGAAGAAGGTTAAGCTTTCTATCTCTAATCTCGCTATATACTCCACTCCTCTTTCTAACTTGCTCGTTGGAGGGTTAGCTAGGGGACTCCCTGTTTCCCGCTGAACTCGTGTGCAGGTCTTCCGGTGGTCTTGGTCATTCGAATATAGGCGTGAGGAGCGTGGATCAGTCCGACCCGGTTCATTGGAACGAACTGTATCATCAATTACAACTTCTTCACCACTGCATTGGTTGTTAGCTTGTAGTTGTATATGCTATATGTATATATATATCCCAAGCTGGCTGTGAATGCAGTAACTTGAGATTTTGTTTATTTTTACCTTATGGTTTCTGTGTTTCTGTTGGTAAAAATTTAGTTCAAGCCTAATCGACAATGATTTGATCGATAGACTTAAATCAATCTTTAAGTAAATACAAATAAAAATTAGACTCTGTCGTTAAGTTCTATACTTTAAATAGGTTATAGACTTTCCTGAATAATTAGACAAAGAAGAGATAGAATAGAAAAAAATATGCATTAATTCAAATGAATTGTCACTTGTTGCTAGTTATAAGAACTTAAACAAGAATAAAAGATTAAAGAAATACAACAATCGACAGAAGAGAAGTGGGAGTTGGAAAAATCTACTAGTTTTAATCAACTCTCAAAATGTTAAGTTAAACTACTCCTAAATAGACTATTTGTGAGTGTTTTTGATAATTGAGATGTTTTTTTTCATTCTTCAAGTCCTCATTTTATACTTGTTTGGCCACCTTATGTTGTAGCTATCTATCTATGATCCACCTTATTTAACATATGGTTTCTAATTGATTTTAACAAATATCTTTATTGACTTTATTTAATCTTTTCAAGTCACATCATCATCTTTTCCATGCCACGTTACTAGCATACTTGCCACGCCATGTCAGTATACCTGTCGATAGAAATAATAAAAACAAATACTGTCAAGGTTATTCTTTGAAAATAGTTTATAATTTCAATCGAGAGACCATAATTGAACTTGACCATAACTAATAGGCCACAATCAACAGAAAAATAAATATGGTGCAAACAATTTCATAAGAATAATGTCGGCAAGAGAAGCAGATCTCTTGTCTACAAGCTCTAGAGTTTGTGCTCATGAAAGATCTTTGCTTCTTGCAAACAAACATGTTGCCCTGCATAGGTAGCCAAGTGATTAAGAGACATATTCTGGATCCAGTTGTAAATTAGGTTTTTTAAGGTTTGGCTCGTGTCTTGCGAGTGATTCCAACACGACACGTTAAATTGATACAGAAAATCCACTTAATAGAGAATTTGTTATTTTAATGTTATTTTTATTTTAGAGTGTCGTCACATGTTTGAATCTGGTATGGAACACATCCATCTTAACAAAAAAAATATATATATATGTAAAATAAAATTTTGCGATCAATAGTCCCTTTTTTTTTATTATTATTATTTGAAATTGTTTACTATTCTGGAATCAATTTAAAAAAAATAAAATTAATTAAATAATAGGGTTTATGATTTTGAAATTGGAAAAAATTGAATTGAATTGAAATTAAATATTTTATATTTTTATGAATAATTATCCCTAAATTCTATGTGAAGAAAAGTTAAACCATTTAGTCCTTTAAGTTTTTCTGTATACCATTTAGTCCTATTTTATTGGCAAATTTTTGGGGATGTGATTTAATTCCATTTGTTTTTACTTCTATACCCTTTCCATGTTTGTTTCCTTCAACATTCCACTGGTTTCCGTAATGTTAACCTATCGTGGGGAATTGATTACCATTGTTTTTCATTGTTATTGGGAGTCAGAATATTGTGAGTGTCATTTTCACCGGTCAATACCCTTTGCATGATTACTCCCTTAAACATTTGATTATGTTTTGTATTGGGTTAGGTAATGTTAATGGTTTGTGGGGATTTTTTATTTATGAACATTATTTTTCACCATTTCTGTAATCTGTCAGAAGACGGCGACCACCATGTTCATTGATTGGCATTGTTTTCACTGTTTTGTTATTGATTTACATTTGGTTCACCGACCCAGGTATCGATTTGAAGCCGTGGCTCAGAGTTTGAGCATTTTTTGATTTCGATTTTGGTTTGATGGAAATTGAAATTCTTTGTTTAGGGTTTTGAGTTGTGAGCCCTACAAGTAATGGAAATAGAAATGGTGCTGTTGAGAAGAGAGAGAGAGAGAGAGAGAGAGAGAGAGAGCATAAGGGGAGCTGAAGATGGTGATAAAAAGGAATAAGGATATCCACCACATAAATTATCTTGAATTCTTTTCATAATTCTCAAAACCCATGTACTCAACTTCATACAATTTCCAAATCCTCATCTATCATGCATGCATGTCAATTCTTGGTTTCATCTCTATTTCAAATGATAGAAATGACACTTGTAATCATGAAACTCATGAAAATTATGTATGCATGTGAGATTTGGTGCTCAATTCCTCTTGTTCAACAAGATTCATGTTTGAATGTATAAAATCATGGCAATTATGCACATGCATGTACATACAAGCACCAAATTCATCAATTTCAACTCAAATTATGTTCTTGGTGGCCATCTAACTTGAATTCACAAAATTACAACCTCAAACTTATGAATTCATAACCAATTACTCACCTAAAAGCTCAAATCTTTTAAGTTATGGTTAATTCTTGAGTTAATGTTCGCTTTGTCGATAACGGTGAATTCAATTTATCAGTGTGCAATTGAAAATGGAAAGGGAATATATTAGTAAATAAATTAATATAAATATTGTAGCTTCCCTTTTGGGACATTGCCAAGAAAGAACTTTCAACTACAACACCTAACATTACGCCATTAACGTCGGCATACTGTGCACATTTCCATCCACGTCTCTTCAGTTCCGATCTGCTAGGTGGGAAAACAAACATCAACAGATTAAGGACTTTGGATATTTTAGTAAAATCCACATTGGAGTATTCCTCAATTACCCTTACTAGAAGGTGGTCAACAGAGTCAAACACGGATAATGTTGTCACTAGATTGGGACTAATTGAATTATAAGATAAAAAATAGAATCAAATAAATCAGAAGATAAGAATTTGAGATTTATTGGTGCATGTCCTAAATTTTAACCAAGTAATATTTTTATATTTTTATTGAATTGACTTGTGTTGTGGTATAGTATAAAATGAACCCCCCACCCCCAAAAAAAAAAAAAAAATTTGTACTATTCAAATGTAATATATTTACTGTGTGATTTTAAAAAGAAAGGGAATGTTTTCTTTCCTGTCATTGTCCTTTGAAATTAAACCGATTTGAAATTAAACCTATTTTTCGTTAACCTTTTGGCATGATGATGTTGAGAGTGGCATAATTATAAATGCATTATAGTTTCTTCATTTTCATTTTGGTTTCAGTTTGAGATTGGAATTAAATTGTTGTCATTGTGCTGGGAAGTAATATTTTCCTGTCATTGTCCTTTGAATGTTGCAAACATATTGATTTCTCGATGTGTTCGAATTCTTCTTTCCTTAAATTCTTCAGTTCAAGTTTCTAGCGTATTTAAATTTTGTCCTTTAACTTTTTCATTTAATTGTTTCTTGAATTCTTCTTTCTTTCATAGAGGAGATATTATATAACTTTTTCTTCATTGTCATTGCAATATACAATTGTTACTAATAGAATTTCCTCGATGGGTTTGAATCATTAATTTGTGAAATTCCTCGCTCCTCTTTCTTTGTTGATTTCATTATTTTTACCAGTTACCAAACAGAAATTTTTGACTCTAGAGCAGGAACTGAACTAATTCTCACCAAGGTAATCTCTTTCTCCTTCTCTTTTAGCTCTGTTTTGTTACCCACAAAAGGTCCAAAATAAAAACATTTGAATTCTTGGAACTCTAGAAAAATGAAAATCTCAACATCATTTTGATAGGTAAGAAAACCCACCATTTTGATAGAAATTTGTTAGAAACTTTTTTTTTATTCTACAAGTCACTGCCTCACTTCTTAGGGGTTTGTTTGGTTGCTCACTTCTAATTCTGAATAATCTGAACTGCAAATCCCAAATCTGCTTAAGTATTTGGTTGTAATCTTTGTTTAAAAAAATAGTACAGTTAATTTTATTTAATGAACCTTGGGTTTAATTTTAGTTAGATTTGCCATTAACTATTTGAATATCTACAGTTCCTAATTAAAAGAAAAATTTCAGAGCCTTGGCATTTTAACATTTATGTGTAATATGGCAAGAGAGTTTATGTTTTTTTGGCACCTTTTTAAGGGAGTATAATATTCTATGTTGTATTTCAAAAAATTTCGGTGAATGTATATGTGTGTGTATTACTTTAATTTCCTTCATGAAATAATTATTTATTATTGCTTATAAAATGGCTTTGTTATCTGGTGAATTTTATTTTTTTTGGCATAAATTTATGTTTGGACTTTCCAAGTGATAAATGGTGAACTTCAAAATATTTATGATTATAATGAGTTTTGATTTTGGTTTTAATTTCATCTCTACAAAATTGAAGTCAGTTAGGATACATAAGAGTTCAAATTTGGACAATTGTTGTGTTTCGATTTTAATTTATTATTTTAATGTGATTGTTAAAATACATCTATTCTAAATTAGTCTATGAGGGAAGTGATTGTTTGTTTGGAGCTATTAAAAAGAAAACAAGGGTGATTTGTTTAGCTGATCTTTTAACATTTTATTATTAAAAAAAAATTGTACCATTCAAATGTAATATATTTGCTGTGTGATTCTAATGTACATATGATAAATATTTTTCATATAATTTTTTTTGAATATCTAGAGTTCCTAATTAAAAGAAAAATTTGAAAGAC
>NW_021026238.1:1077521-1177024 GCF_004153795.1 Camellia sinensis
GAGGGAAACTTCGGAGGGAAACTTTATTACTTCTTTCTTTTCTCTCTCTCTTTCTCACTCTCTCACGCCTCTGCCCTCCTCCATATTTCATGGCATGTATACTGTAGGTTGGAGATTCTAGTGAAATTATTGAAGAACAACCAATCTGTCAACAGCAGAGGCAAAATATTGCCTTAGAGATACCCTCAAGAACAAATGAGGGCTCTACTGAGGATTTTGTCCGAATAAACATACCCCTGACACCAAATCGAACTCCCAAAAGAGTGAATTTTTCGCCAATCCCTAGCCCTAGTTACTACAGATTCAATGATTCCCCAAGTCCCTTGTCAACTAGGGCTAAATCATCCATGAAAAGCCTCTTTCCAAAACTAAGCTTCAAATTCCGTAATACTACTTCAGAGATTGAGAGGGCTGCAATCCTAGCTTTGGGAGATTCACCAGCAGACACATGGGAGAAGCCTTTAATTCGGAGGACATTGTCTCTTTCAAAACTTTTCACGCCCAAAATGAAGAGAACTTCATCTTTACCTGTTACCCCAATTGCACACTCGAATCCGGAGTCTATGCATGGAGGCAACACAATTGATGATTATGTTGTAAGTATTTACCCTGTGTCGCCTCAAATCATATTATTTTCTCTCATCTGTATAGTTTCTCTGTGTATAGCAAAGATGAATCATGATATATACTTTTTGTGTCTGCAAGGTGTTCGACAAAATGTCACAATGGCAACTGAAATTTGCATTTTGTTTAGGTGAGTCTTTTGACTGAAAATGGAAACACCAAGGATGATTTGAGGCTCCCCACTGATGATGCTCTGCTCCCCACTGAAAATTCTAGCCATGACTGGTATATTTCTTTAGCCAGGTGGCTGAAATTTCTATAAATGATTCCAACCATAGAGCCCTTAACACATGTTAAAGGCATTTATCCATGTGTTTAGGTACTCCACAGTAAAAACAAACTTGGGCCGAGCTTAATTTTATGCTAACAGTCCCACCTGTTTGCAGTCACCACTGCAAATAGTACATACTTCATTGACTTTGATCAGTTAGTGTACTTTTTCTGTTGGGTAATTTTCTTGTTTGGGTAAGCTAGCTTCATTTGGTACTGTTAATTCTGTTGAATTGCATGCATTTAAATTCATGAATGTAATGAAACATTAGTGAATTTTTATCAGAAATGTTGGAAAAGGCAATAGCAACTCCTCCAACTGTTTCACCAATATGGTGTTCCCCATTACTTGAGGTATGTGTAGAATTAAAATTATGTCATAAAATTCTCTACTCAACTTTTTGAATGATCCCATTGAATGAAATTTCTAACTACGCTAGTTCTACTATATTTGAAGTCCTGTATAGGAGTAATTTGGGTATGTATAACTGTGTCATATATATGTGTGAAAAAATATATATATATATATATAAAATATAAGAATATAAGAAAATATAAGAATATAAAATTTTAAAATATATTATTATATTTTTCAGTACATAAAATATTAGGACAAATATTTAAGATAATTTAATTTTTGCTTTTTTTTTTAATTTATAATTTTATTACTTATATTTTTATTTAAAAATAATTTTAATATATTTGTTACTTTTATTTTAATTTTTTAGATTGTTGTTATTTTACTTTTACCGACTACATATTAGTCGGCCATTGTAATTACAAAATTTAAAAATTTTGCTTCATATCGGAGGGAACTTTATTACTTCTTTATTTTCGCTCTCTTTCTCACTCTCTCACGCCTCTGCCCTCCTCCAGCTCTCTCTCTCGCCTTTGTCTCCATCGTCGTCGGGTACGGGAGCATCACTGCCATCGCACACGAGCACCACCGTCACTGCGTATGCGATTCCACTTTGATCGACTCAGCCCTTCCTCTTTGATCTCTCTGAAATTATCTCTAGATCGACCAAGGATCTCTGGGCCACCATTATCACAGGTAAGAAAACTTCCATTTCTCTCTCTATTTTTCTGAAATCTGGTTCTTCTCTGATCTGATGAGTGAATTAGTTTTGAATTCAGTTCTGAAATGGTTTGATCTTTATTTGCTGATTTTGGATTGTTTTTTCTCTCATCTGTATAGTTTCTCTGTGTATAGCAAAGATGAATCATGCTATATACTTTTTGTGTCTGCAAGGTGTTCGACAAAATGTCACAATGGCAACTGAAATTTGCATTTTGTTTAGGTGAGTCTTTTGACTGAAAATGGAAACACCAAGGATGATTTGAGGCTCCCCACTGATGATGCTCTGCTCACCCAGGTATATGGTTCAACTTTTTTAGTACCTTGTGTTTTTGATTGTTTGATTCTTTATGTATTCCCTTTTTGATAAGTTTTATGAACAGAACTTGAAAAATAAGAAAAAAGTTTTATCGTTATGTAGAAAAGTTAAAATCACAAGTGGGTGTGGCTTTCAGAACTTGACTAACAAGTTTCTGTATTCAAATTTTAGCTTGACAAGTTTCTGTATTCAAATTTTAGCTTGACAAGTTTCTGTATTCAAATTTTAGCTTGACAAGTTTCTGTATTCAAATTTTAGCTTGACAAGTTTCTGTATTCAAATTTTAGCTTGACAAGTTTCTGTATTCAAATTTTAGCTTGACAAGTTTCTGTATTCAAATTTTAGCTTGACAAGTTTCTGTATTCAAATTTTAGCTTCCATCTTTTTCATTATTTTTGTTTTTTAAGACCCACTTACAGGAATCAAATTTTGTGAAATGGGGTTTTTTTGACCAGCAAATAAGAAATTAGGGTGGTTTTTGTTTTTTTTCCAGGTCTGTTGGCAAGACACAAATGAATGAGCACTCATCCAGAAGTCACTTTGTTTTTACCTTGCGAATATCTGGAGTAAATGTGGTACACTTCTGAATTTTGTTTGTTTCCATAGAAAATCTCATCTCCCTCTAATATGCACATTCCATATGCTGATTTACTTCACTTGTTAGAACACCGAGCAACAAGTACAGGGCGTGTTGAACCTCATTGATCTGGCTGGCAGTGAAAGACTCTCAAGGAGTAACTGGGGACCGACTGAAAGAGACTCAGGTCTCTGTCTCTGCCTCGCTCTTGCTCTCTATAATAACTAAAAAAGAGAGTATTTCTTTACAGATTATTTTTATTCTTTTGATTTGGTTAGATGTGTTTATTGTTTTGTTTTGTGTATTTTATTTATTTATTTATTTATTTAAGGAGCAGCAGGATTGGATAATTATGAAATTTGATTCATCTTTTATTTTTTTTTCTTTTTTTTCAATCACAAAGTTATTGTAATGATAATGATTGATAAATGACAATGATGATTGATAATGATTTACAAAACACTCATAGGTTGTTAGCATTGCCTTGAATCACACCAATCTTTTGTAAAAAAGTGATAGTTTTGAGCTTCTGCTTCCAAGCTAACCACACAATGGATTTAGCTCTAGGAGGGGATACATTATGCCACATCATGTTGGCAATAACTCCAAAATCATTTGGTTGTATATTGTTTTCACACCATCTGTACATTGAGAATACACTGAAGCACCCAGAATTTTCTGCCATCCACCTTAAATCGTCATCCTTATCATCTTTAAGAGCATAGGCATTGGTTATCAGATTAACAAGTCTAGCAACCTCTTCTTTTTCCCAATCTCTCAGCTCTCTTGTAAACCCCCTCATCCCACTCTAACAGACCCTTTTGAGTTCAAGGACTTCCTTAACAGATCTCTACCTATCAAGTCAAATTCTAAAAAGTCTAGGGAACACTTCCTTTAAACAACTAGCCCTAATCCACCTATCCTCCCAGAACAGAGTCCTAGCCCCATTCCCAATCAATATGTGAGTATAGCTAACATAGAAATTATGAAGATCAGGTTTAGAAACTACCACTGCTAGTATATCCTTCTAGATTGTAGATTGAACATAGTATACTATTTATTTATTTATTTATTTTTATTTTTATTTTTTTAAGAAAATTGTTGTCCATTATTTTATTATGATAAGATAAAAGCCATTCCACTCATTTCTTCTAGCATGTCCAAAACTTCTCTACTTTGAAAGGTTCATGAAACACTTGAATGATTTTAATTTGAGAAAAAAAAAATACTTGAATATAGAATGATTAACATGTTCTATTCTGATTATGATATTCATATTTTAACCAATATAGTCCTTGAAGTGAATGAATTGTTGTTGATGCTACACACATTTATGAATAGCAATGAGGAATCATTATATATATTTTTTATTATTATTTTTTGTGAGAAAATTGTTGTCCATTATTTTATTGCTTGTATACTTGTAATGTTTTCTTGGCCTAATAATGTGATTAGAGAAAATACAACATTGAATTTTGTCCCTTTTTTTTTGTTGAATCCAAATACACAACTAAAGAAGAACTTTGAAACATATCCCACCCTTTTTACTAGTTTAGCAACCATCATACAAACCCAAATTCATATCTTCAGAATGTGTTAGGCATATGTAACCCATAGAATCACTGTTGTTTATGGTCTTAGGAGTCTTGACAAGTACCCATGGATATGTTTATAGAAGGCTTCACGTAAATAACCCATAGAATCACTGTTGTTTATGGTCTTAGGAGTCTTGACAAGTACCCATTTTCGCAACATACTTCACAAAACATGTAGAAAAATGAATAGCAAAACATGTAATTTTCGCTTTAAAGTTGTAAAAGAACTTACAGTTTGTCTTAATGTTCTTATCTAGCGAATATTTATTTTCATATTAGTTGTAAAACAAGTTGCTTCCTTTTTTTTTATTTTTTTTTTGTTCTATGTTTTGTGTTTAGTAGGATACGCATCTTATGGATCATCATTGCCTTTTTCTTGCACGAATTTGATTTGAAACTAAATATGGTATAAAATAGCAAGTCTAGAAGTTATCAAAGTAGGTTTAGGTAGTGCCTTTTTATGTTACTATATATAGCTCTATACAAGGGGTTAAAGAATTTTGGAGTTTGCTTCTCACAATGTATCTAATGATGGACAATTTCCATGTCCATGTATGAGATGTGTGAATTCATACATGACCCTAGAAGCTGTATATGATCACATGGTATCCTATGGAATTAGTCCGAGTTATAATTGTTGGTATCATCACGGGGAAACTATCCAAATGATGTATTTATCATATATTATCATTTTCTAAATTTATGCAAACTCATGTGAATTTTATTGTATAAATAAGGCGACAAATGGATCTAGTGGCATTTCGGACCAAGCTTCTCCACAAACACATTAGAGATCCTCTTTTAGGAGTCATGAAATGCAACCTTTTAATCGGGGTAAATATTTCACTTATCAAAATAGTTCATGGGATAGGGAAAGCAATATTTTCCTCTTTTTTAGTGTTATTTTCATGTTTCAAGTAAGTTGTCATTGCCAATTTTAGTATCAATAGCGTATCAAACTCTAATATGCAATCAAAAAATAGACCATTGGATGCTGCTGTTGGTTTCTTGATTAGTGGCTATTGCTGGTTTGCTGCTGTTGATGAGTGTGTGGTATGCTTTTGTTTTGCTGCCTCTCTTTTTTATTTTTTGTTATTTTTTTCTATTGTAGTTGGTTGCTGTTGTCAAGTGATAAGAGATATGGAGTAATGCTCCAATACCACCAAATAATCACTTGTTTATGTTGTAACATGCTCCAATACCACCAAAAAATTTTGATATCACTGTTGTCCTTGATATCACTTGATATAATTACAAATTTTTAAAATTTAAGGATGATTAGTTATTATAAAATTTAATCCACAAATTATATCATCAAAATAAATTATCACTGTATTTTAATCTTAATATTATTTACATTGTGCCTTTGGGCACGGGCATACGCTAGTATATATATTATCATTTTTAACTATACAAAACAAGAGGTGAGGTTGGGTTGGTGTCCATATTGAAAAAAAAAACTGGGCCCTAGAAGATTTGAGTCCTAATATTGTTCCAGACTTATTTTAGATCTTGTGATGGATGTAAACCTCCTTCCGAACAAATTGTCCTACAATTGGCATTTGATTAAGTGCAAATTTGGATCTTGTGACCATTCTGGTTGAATAAGTTGGTATGATTCCTTTTATTTATTTTTTTGTTAGTGCACATCATCCAATAGTGATTTCCTTATAAGCCATGCTAGTCAACTTTCAAATCCGTTCCTTAGTTTGCCGCTTGAATCTGGAAAATGTGAATCATGTGGTGCTGCGGAACCCGGGACATGCGAAGGTATTTTTCATGTTTCATTTGATTAAGTGCAACTTTGGATCTTGTGACCATTCTGGTTGAATAAGTTGGTATGATTCCTTTTCTTTATTTTTTTGTTAGTGCACATCATCCAATAGTGATTTCCCTATAAGCCATGCTAGTCAACTTTCAAATCCGTTCCTTAGTTTGCCGCTTGAATTTGGAAAATGTGAATCATGTGGTGCTGCGGAACTCGGGACATGCAAAGGTATTTTTCATGTTTTAATCCTTTTTATTTTCTGATTACACTGAGAAGTTGGAATGGTCATGACCGCTGGACACATTGAAGTATTGCTAAAGTTTTGTTCATTTTTTTACCTTTCAGGTCACTTTGGGTATATAGAATTACCAATTCCAGTATATCATCCTTCCCATGTGAGCGAACTAAAGCGGTTGTTGAGCCTGGTTTGCTTTAAGTGCTTGAAGTTGAGAAGTGGGAAGGCAATGGATATGTTTATAGAAGGTTCCACGTAAAATCTATTTGTCATAAGTAATTAAATCCTTTTGCTTTCTTGATTGAGAGGGTAGCAGATTATTGTGTTGTGTTATGGTAAGAATTTGAAGCTCTCGGTGATTATAGATCATTCTGCCATAATATATCCTATATTTGATTATTTAATAAAGGAAGTTGGTAGACATTTGAGTGTGGTCACATATGTGGTGGGCCTTTTCTAAAAGTGTTGTGTGAATATCATTATTTTTCTATTGTTTCTATGAGACATTTAATTTTATAAATTGTTTCTCTCTCCTTATTTTAACTAAAATGTAGAGTTAATTTGTGGAACTGATATCTCAACAAAGAAGTGTTATATGTAAGAATATCTATGTCATTAACAGGGAAAGCTTTTAAGCCTTCTTAACATTTTATAGGCACCCAACTAATGAATTTTAATTTTTTTTTTTCAGATGATTTTGGACATACAAATGTGGATATATAATTTTTTGACAATTACGGGAGAGCATTGTTTTTATACCTGTAACACCCTCAAATTAATAGCATTAAACCCATTAAATAAGACAAGCATTTATATACAAAAGTCCCACATTCTTCTATTACATCAGAATTCTATTACATATGTATTATATGTTAACAACAAAAGCAATTGCCCTACGGGCTTACAGCTTTCCAAGTTAACACTTGGTTACAACAAAGAGTCCTAACTCATACACATTAAGCCCTTGGCTTGAATTACATGTAATACACCAAAAGTAATACACCAAAAAGGTAGTCCGCCTCTAGCCTCCCAAGCTATGTCCTTGGAGGTGGCATGCTTCCTGAACCTGAAAATGATATCCCCATATAGGGTGAGCCACAGCCCAGTAGAAATATACTAAACCAACCATGAACATTGACTAAAATATTAGCAATTGATAGATGGTCAACACTGATACAATCACATAAATCACATATTTATGCCATACGACTTATGAGTCCAAGTTACCTTTCATTTTCCCTTTTTCAACGGATGAAAAGTACCTCTCACTACTGATGGAGCCGGTACTAAATCCGGCGCGGTAACAGCATACACGCGCCCCGTAGGCCCCTGGTCTACCTGCTCACCTCTCGGAGCAAACGACTGCTGCACAGACTGGGATGACGAAGCTCCCGGATTGGCCGGGATAACTTCCCACTCTTCCCAAACCTCATCAAGCCTCGCCTAGGTGATATCTTCAGAAAGACATGATCACCTACCTCAAACGCCAAAGGTCTCCTCCTACGGTCGACTTCTCAAGCCAAGAAGCAACCAAGGGTTGGTCTTCAAGGGTAAATGTCAATTCCCTCTTTTTGAGCTTAATTTTGCAACATTTTTCTAGCTATTTTGCTTGCTGTTTTGAGCTCCGGCCGAGACCAACTGAGACGGTGGAAACTAGAGTTCGAATGGCTCTTGCCTAGAATGCAAAGGTTCGGGATTTCCGAGACTAAAGTCTGGTTTAAATACCCAGGGGTATATCCTCGGCTTGAAATCTGTATGGCAGCCCCATAGATTGAGATAGCATATGTATGCGCCTCAATTCTGGATACCAAATCAACCTAGTCTGTCACCCTTTTGGAGAATAGGGAAAGCTGCAACCATAGTCAGGGAGAAAAGTAGTACCTGTGGTTCAACTGAGAAGAAGAGGAAGATTCCCACATCAGCATGAGGTAGGACATTGCCGAGGTAAGTCATTGCCAATTGCCCCTGTAAGGTACCTCCCTTTTCCTAGCTATCACATTGCATTTTAGTCATTACAGTGCATCGCATAAATCCTGAATTTTCAAACCAGCTTCGCTTAGCGTATAAGTCCAATTTTCAAACCGGCTTCGTGTAGCGTATAAGTCCAATTTTCAAACCGGTTTCGCGTAGCGTATAAGTCCAATTATCAAAATCATTCTGCATATCATTTTGCATTTTGCCCCTACCTGCGGGCATGTCTTTGTTATCTTGTATGTTTGTCTAAGTCTTCGGCCTTGTCAAAAATGGGTCGTCTCTGGGCTTTGACATTCACTCCTGTCACGAATGACTTCCGAGTTCTGTCAAAGAGGGGCAACTGTAGACACCCCATTTTTGACCGACCTTTAGACTAAGACGTCACCAGTTGAGCGCTCAGTGATGTTGCATATTGTGCTCGTTCTGAGGTTTCAGAGTCTCGGCTGCAAGCCTTGCCTCCGAACTTCGGAGCTCTTTTGTGCTTTGCCTCAGTTTGCGAACCAGGTCCTGTTTTCTCTATTTTTTTTTTCTTCCCGATGGGAGGGAAAGGTCTCGTAGATCATCTCTCAGTGACCGTAGGCTATGTTTCGTTGTCGTAGGTCGTTTTTCTCATTTGGAGGCCGGTTTTCGGTTTTCGGAGCCGTCGGCCGTGTGCCTCGGTTCGGAACCGCTTAACTACCTCTGATTGCTTTGGTTTTTGGCACACATCTTATTTCCTCCCTTTAGAGGGACACTGTGGCCCTGGAGACCACCTTCGTGGTCATACGCCAGTTCCGGTGCCTAACAGCCTGTTTTCGGGGCCTCGAACCGCGTGTTTTGGCCCCCGAACCTTCGTTTTGCATTCGTTTTGGTCCATTTTTGGTAGGGACCCTATTTTCACTATTAGGGAAGTGGTAGGATGGTGGCCAGCCACCTCTTGTAACGCCCTCAAATTAAAAGCATTAAACCCATTAAATAAGACACCGCTTGACAAGACGAAAAGAAAAATAAAAAAAAATCTAAACGAGTCCAAAAAAGACAAATTATTTTGTTTATTTTGGCATTTTAATTTTTTTTTATAGAATTTTTTGTAAAAAAGTTATTTTTTAGATTTTTCAACACAAGACAGATTAGAAAAGTTTTTTAAAAAAAAATGGCATAATTTTATTTTAAAAAAATACTCAAAACCGAGAGGTGACTTTTTTAAGTGTTCCAAACACACTACATTGGGATAGAAATTTACCCTACTGAATTCGGATGGGACGACCACTCAGCCGAAAAGAAGCTTCCTATCACCAAATTTAAGGATGAGATAAGACTGGATCATTAGCCATTAGAGGGAGAGAGGGAGAGACATCCCCCAAATGATAATGGAGTGTGGAAAAATAATTACAAATTAATAAAAAAAATTATAAATATTAATAATTAAATTTATAAATTTTTTCATGAATTTGTATTTTTTTTCTGACACCATTGTCAGGTAATGATCCTTAGCAAGGGAAATTATCACATCAGTGGGGTGTGAAAAAAACAATTACAAATTAGTGAAAATTTTTATAAATGTTAATAATTAAATTTGTAAACTTTTCCATGAGTTTGTATTTTGTTTTCCCGACACCACTGTTAGGTAATAACCCCAATGCAAATCACCTTGTTTGGAAAAAAAACTCATACTGAGGCCAAGTTTGGCTACAAAGAAAAAAGCGCACTTATTTCATCTTTTTATCTTTTTTGGGTTACATCAATCAACATCTCCTCTTTACTTTTTCTACACATAATACAAAAAAAGTCAAAAAGTACACTTATTTAGTCTTTCCAAACTAGGCCTGAATGTGACATAATGGTAGGGTATTCAATCACTGCCAGCTTTCGATCTTGGTTTCCCATTGACTTTTTTTAATTAATTTTTTTGTATTGAGATTTTTTTAATCGCGTTTTATTTGATTTATTTAGCTTTTTATATTTTTTTAGCCAAAAATCAAATGTCAAATGAAGCTTAAGTTTTCTCCTTCAAAAGTCATGGATCCAACCAACGAAAAACAACCAACTGTTGTGGGTTGCTTTTAGACAGCGGGAGAATCTATTTGCATCCAAAAAATCATTAAGGATGTATTATTTTTTAGTACATTTTATTAAATTATTTAGGTCCTGTTTGATTCCAGAATATAAAGGGTATGATTAGATATTATATAATGTAGGATCCACATATCCCATTTTGTAATTTTTATTTTTTATTTTTATAAAGAGGATATAATATACTATAGGATTGTATATTTCCAAAATCGGTGGATATACAATACCACTCTCCCCTCATTATATCATATCCCTTGGATTGAGATATGATTTAAAAAGTTCAATTTACCATCTTATCTATCTAATATATACACACATTAGGGTTTAACAAAACATATGCGGCTCAATACATCCAGTAGAGAAAAGAGCTCTGGTTTTACAAGTGTAAATCTACTCGATTTTCTGGCCGATTTTCGGTGGCAAAGCTTCTTTCTGGTGATAATCATCGTTTCCCTCTACTTGGCTATCTTTTTTTTTTTGATTTTCTAGTTTTGAATTTTCCTTGTATGATTTTTATCTAAAGCATTTGTGACCCTTTTCTGATTTTTGTTCAATCTGAACTTTCTAAACCCTTTTTTTATTTTATTTATACAAGGGTTTGTTCAATCTGATTTTTTATTTGTTCAATCTGACCCTTTTTGTAATCTTTGACAAAATAGTGGGTATGTTATCTCTATTTTATTGTTTGTGGGTATATTGATCATGTCTATGTTGTTGTTGTTGTTGTTTTTTTTATTTTTTTGGTGACTTTGATTCAAGTAATAATAATAATAATACCTTTTTAGTTTTTATTTGAGCTTTTTTGTTTGAAATCAGAGGATTGAGAGAGGTTACATATATTAACTGATTTGCTTTAAATTTTTTTTTTTCTTCTCATTCTTGTACATATATGACTTGTGGTTAATAGTGTTCATTTATACAAGACAATAAAAATTTGTTTGTTTTGTATGTAAAAATGTAGGAATTTGATTGAATCAAACTCTTCACATAAAAATAAAAAATAAAATAAAATAAATCTATGAAGAGTTTGATTTTTTTTCACGTAATCAGATTTTTATATATTGGGAAAAGTAGTTTAAAGATTAGTTTTTGTTATAGTTGAATAACCGTTCTTCTTCAATGCTTCTTGTTTTTATATGTTCTTAATCTGAAAAATAATTATGCATCTATATATAAACAAAAAATATTAATTTATAAATATAACATAAACAATGAGAAATCTGGTTGTTTGTACATGACAAAAAAAATTAGTTCTAAAATTTTTTTAAAAAAAAATTTAACCTAAAAATATATGATTGGTCTAGAAAATTATGTCAAAAGTTTGATTTTTGTTGTAGCTTAATAATCCTTCTTATTGAATGCTTCTTGTGGATAAGATTATTTTCTATCAAATCTGATTGTTGACGTGAAGCTGCTGTGAACAGTAGTTAGCATTGATTTAGTTATCTATTTGATTGCTTTAGTTATTTAATTTACTATTGCTCTATTTCTTTTCATAGATGGCAAATAATAAAAGATTTGATGGGAGGAGGGGCCTCATTGAGGCCTATGTTGCCCTGCAAGATACTTGTTTAAAATGATTTTGTGGTATTAATTTATTATTATTATTATTATCAGGTTGACATTGATATAATATAATATATATATTTTTTGGTTTGGAAAAATTATTGAATTTAATATGAATCTTTAATTTGTTCAAATAAAAAATAATATGAAATTTTAATTTGTTTATATGCATTAATTTTGCATGTGGTGTTATTTTTTCCTAAACTGAACAATGTCCCTTTTAATGAGCATAAGGGCAATATGGGTATTTAAAATATATTATGAGGGCAATCTTGAAAATTATTTGTTTATATCTCACAATATATTTTGTGATAATATATATCCAGTCTTATATATCAAGTCAACAAACATGAATTGAGAGATATATTATCTAATACATATATCTTATTAATTATATATCCTGACTAAATCTCATATCATATTATATTCTCCATTTTATATCCAGTGAACAAACAGGGCCCTAGGATTATAATTTCCTCTCAATACACCCTATGTTTTTTCGCAAATTACCCTTCAAAGTACACTCAAATAATAAATAAATCAAAAATTTCAAATTACATTACTTTGAAAAACCCAATCATAAACCCTTAAACAAATTTCCCATTATAATTATCCATTTTACTCACAAACAAAGCACCATTGGTATGAGTTGTTCTATATGACATCATATTTACTTCTATGTGTTTCTATTATATTAGTAATAACCCCATGAAATACTTGGTTGAAAAACCCCCATGATAATTCCATGAAGATTGAAAAACATTTTTGTTGTTGAACCTCCATGGCATCTCTGAATGACCATCTAGCAATTCCCAAGAACTAAAGCTTTCCAGAATAATACTAGTTGATGTTTGATTAATTAAATGAGACATTACGTATTTTTCGATTTGATTAATTGAACAAGATACTATTTATTTATTTATTTATTTTTTATTTGATTAATTGAATAAAAAAATTATTGTGTTCTTGACAATTCCCAGATTTTTTTTTATTTTTTTTTAGCACATATTATTTTGTTCTTGTTTTGTTCTATTTGTAAGTAACAACACAATAAGAAATAATAATATTGATGATAATTGTGAGTTTTGATGAAATGGATTGGAGTTATGAAGCGAGAAAAAAGCTGAAGAGAAAATAATTAAAACTTGAAAAAAAAATAAAGAGCATTGAATATGAAAAATACATATAAGTGATTTGGGTGCCATGAGAAAAAAATAATATCTTATTTTAGGGTTTAATTGATATTGTCCTTATTAATTTATTAATAAATTTATATTAAGGTGTAATAAGAATTAAAAATTCAAAATTTTTATTGAATGTACCGACTTATTATTTGGCTGCAAATAGAATCACCCTCAGACGGCAGAAGTCCTCCTAGAAGAAATCTACATGGGTTGGTTATTGGCTGTTGGCCTACTTCAAGGATAAGACTTGTCTCCAAGTAATGGTGCTCACTGCTCAGTATCATCAGTCAAAAAACTAAACTAATCATTCAATTTTGCATCATTAGCATAACAGGAGGATTCCACGGAAGATTTAAAAGAAGAAGCATTTTACCAGAGTTTTGATGTATCATTTTGTTGAGTCACATCATAGCATTATGCATTTGAATCCTGAATAAGCGGGAGAAAAAAAAGAACCAAAAAAATGAGGTGTTCTGCTTTATGTGTTTCCAAATGTCACCTTCATTAAATAATACCAGTGGGTGAACACATAGTGTGTAATTCAAATAAGTTAAAATAAAAACAGATAATAAAGAATTAATACTATAATATATATGTTGTCCAAGTGATAATAATTTTTTTTGAATAAAACCCAAGATTTTGGGTTCAAATCTTCTTCATCCCAATTTGTAACTTTTTATTTTAGGATAAAAAAAGTTGTCACATGCCGTGACGTGAAGGCTTGGATATCAAGTCTAACAACCTTCACTTAATAATAGTATAAAATGATAGATAAATACCAAATTGACTAATGAGAATTGGGATTTGACAGCAAGTGAGCTTCTTTACCCCCCTCAATGATTGATATCACATGGCCTTTATGGTCCCTACAAGTCTCACAATTCAGCATGGTTAGCTAAAATTACTGGGCAGACATAGGAGACTTCATCTTCATACATATCCCATCCATTCTTATCAAGTGCTTTGGATCCTGGGTTTCCATTTTTTATATAATTTTCTCATCTATCGTATGTATCTGATGGGTCGTTGAACACACTAAAATTTAATACTAAATTATACCAAATTCTATCAGAATAATGGCAAGTCCAAGTATCGATCCACAGAGACTATTGTGAAATTAAACTAATTTAATTGTTAAATTGTTAAATTAATTTTGAGAAAAAGATTGAATGATCATAACCTAATTTAATAACAAATAAATTAAACTAAGGAATTAAATTATCAATAATAAATAAAATTGGATTTACTAAATTGGGAAAAAATCCTAGGGTAAAGAATTCACCACTAACCACATAATTAGGGTTTCCAATTGAAATTAATTATGCTACGGTTTGAACGAATTAATGCTTCACAACTACAAGCTCAAAGCATTTAACAAGAAGATTATCACATTTAATGTACGAGCACGAACCATCTCAAGCAATACGAATCGTTCACTCTAAACTAGGGTAGTGATACGACTCGTTCCTCGTAGCATGGTTCGTCCCATACCTTGAATGTGAAGGAATAGAAAACTCATGTATGGATAATATTCAACAATCACAGAAAGTCAAATATTTGAAAAGATAATGAAGATCATATATAAAGAATTTCTAAAACACCATACAATGGTTCAAACCTTTACATAATTTAAAATCAAAAAAAGAAAACTACATAATTACATGGCTAGGGTTTCATCAAAACCCTAGAAAAGAAGACTAGCCACTCATGGAGGAGTGGAAGGAAGTAGAAAGAGAAGGAATCACCATGGGAGACATCCTTGAAGCTTTTTGTTTCTTCCTCTTTTGCAAACCCTAGCCTCCCTCTTTAGGTCCAAACAATTTCAGAACCCTAATCCAGCCTTTTTCTTGTCTTTTTATGCTTCCAATCTCGTCCAAACAGGTTTAAAACGTCGGTTTGACTTTCCCAGAAAAAGTCAACGCACGTGCGAGAAAGTCAACTCTGCCCAAATTCTGACTTTTTGCTCATTTTATGCTCCGACGATGTATAACCTGATTGACACTCAACACACATAAAATATACAGTTTAACCAACAAGTGAAGTTAAGAGATTCTAATTAACGGCCTCAATGATGTACATTTCAACCTTAATCAGTATCTGTAGAGAAATGATCGTGTTCCTCTAGTAAATTTTTAAACTCCGCAACTTCCCCGTCTCCTTTCCCTTTCAAGTATTCCAAACATCCAGCAAAAGTGGGAAGGTCTGGTTTCCACCCCGGAATTGGATGACTAGCCAGGATAGCTTTCTTCAAAGTGTCCACAGCCTTTTCCATATGATTATATTTATTATATCCAGCGGACAAGCGTTCCCATGTGCCAGTATTTGGCTCCTTCCCGCTCTCTATAAGCCTGTTTACAATCGATTCTGCCTTTTCCAGAAGACCCTTTCTGCAGTAAGCACTGATCATCAAATTAGGGACCCGAAAATCAAAACATGTCCTATTGATTTCCCACTCCTCAAATAACTTCTCCATTCCATCAAGGTCATCCAACTTCCCCAGTGAGCTCAACATAGAAATGTAGTTTGTATTGTAAATTTTCCCACTTTTCTTGCACAAATTCCACATATGATACACCTCATCTTTGTTCCCCATGCTAGCATAAAGTGTCAGTAGGAATTCATAAGCATGTTTTCTTGACTTAACAGTGATAAGTTGCTCTGATTTCTTCAACGTTGAAAAACCCTTTTCCACTAAACCGGCTTTCAAGTACCCATTTGCTGCAATAACATAAGCATTCCAGTCCATAGAGATAACAGGATCAGCTTCCATTTTCATTAAAATCTTCTCCATGCCCTTGATGTCAGAAGTGACAGCATGTGAGTTTAACAGTATGCTGAATGTGAATTTATCACAAGCAATGCCCTTCTCCTCCATCTCTTGAACCAGGGAATCTATTTTCTTGTGCTTCCCCATCTGGGAATAGAGTTTCAGCATAACGTTGTACACAAGTGGTGTTCTAGAACCCAGCTCCCTCATCTTCTGCATTGTGGCCTCAGCTTTCTCCAAGGATTTTGCATGGGCATAGCAATTTAAAAGAGCACCATAAACAGGGAAGACTCTCAAGGCATTTGGTATGTGGTTAAAATAATCCTCTGCTTGTTCTAGTCCATGAACCTTTGAAATCAAATCCAACCGAATTGCAACATCTCCAGGGAACAGGTCAAAATAACTTTTGTCACTCATCCATTCAGATACCTGACATGAGGACAGGACAAATGAATCAAAGAAGAGCAATCAGATTTAAGTAGCTCAGCAATTGTAGTAAACAATGGAGAACGAAAGTTCACATGACAGATTTATAGATATAGGTAAGGCTGGCTATATTGACTATACAAGGTTCAGACCACATGGTGGCTAATCAAAACATAAGTGCTTTCATTCATTTGATTTTGTTCCACTCTAGAAGTGTTGTTTCACCATTGACACCTGTGCCATTGCATCTAAAGTAATTAGTGTTCCTAGCTATAAGCATATATGCAGTCCAACAGACATGCCGCCGGAAAGTCTAGGACAGTAATGTCCAACCTTTTCCCCAAATTTTGTAGTTTCAACTGTCTTTACTTTTTACCACAAACAGACAAAAGAAAATAAAAATACAAAAATAAAAATCTCCTTACTTCGCTACTATGTTTAATTCATTATGTTAACAGCTATCCTTACTTGGCTGCTATGCTTATTAATGGTAGCAAGTCAATAAATGGTTTAATTTTTGTATAATCTGTAAATCATTAGTAACCCTGTCATTCTAACTTCAAACTCTCCATTTAGTTTGAGGCAACAAAATTTTTAAGTACTGGGAAAACCCAAAAACAATATATTGGACATAAACTTCTTAAAATCCATTTCCTGTAGTTTTGAAGCATTTGGAATCAAGAGGAAGGTCACCAATCCCATGTTTGGCCCCATTGTGGACTCCATCTTCCACTTTGTCGGCTGGAGTTGCTTCCATGATCGAACACCAGTGCAACTTCATAAACTTTTTCTCAAATTTCTCATCATTTTATGACTCAACCATCTATTTTGTTCTTACTGAAATCTGCCAAGAAAATAACCTGTTGCTGACACCTGACACGATCAAAATTATTTCAAAGTAGTTGCAATGGCAGTCTTTCTCTTCTAAAATATAGGTTATTGTATATATAACCTCACACTCCCCAGAAGTTCTACTTCTCTATCCCATCTGGAATTACATTAAAGCATGAATCAGTTCAATTTGGAAAACATAGCATAAATTTTGGCTTTTCCTATAAAAATTTCTTTCCTAGAGCCTAACACAACACAACAAAGATCTAGTCTCTAGATTATTTAAATTTAGATTTTTTTTAAATGCTAAATTAGTGCTAGTTTTCATTAATTTGGGTTGTTTAGACCATCTCCAATCCTTACTGATGAAAATGGTGCTCCAACCATTTCAACCATTTCATCAGTTTGGTAACAGATGAAAGAATCGGTACCTCTCATCAAATGAAGGAAGCGTTTATCCCGTCATTAAAATCCTGTCATTAAATATGTGGTTGACTGTTAAGCCGGACGGCCTCCCGGACAACGGGTTTTGGGATGAATTTGACGAAAATTTACTATAGACGGACAACCGGCCAGATTTGATGAAAGGGTTGAAGTGCATTGGATCAAATTTTTACTCAAATTTGATGAAATATCTGATGAAGGATTGGAGATGCTCTAATAGATGTAGTATTTATATACATAGCAAATAAAATTGGGAAAATTGCAATTAAAAGAAAATCTCTTTAAAAAATTGGAAATCAATATGGGCATAAAAAAACCAAGAAGAAGGGCATGTCTGTGTGTGTTCTAGAGAGAGAGAGAGAGGGTTGGGTACCTGCAGAGCGTGCTTGAAACGCCTGAATTTTCTGAGTAGTTTGATGATCATTTGAAGTTGTTGGTGCTCGATGACTCTTCCTTCTCTGACCCATTGATGGAGAATTGGTTCGATTGAAACCCTAGGGTCCCCAAGGGGTGAAATCCTACTATACAGAGTGTCCCTTGAACTTGAAGAAGAAGAAGAAGATGAGCAAGCAGTTAGGGTTTCGGTACAGTATAAAACCCTTGCAATGCCACCATGTTTACACCATGTGCGCGATTGAAGCAGCCTCCTCATCATCATCATCCTCATCCGGGTACAGAGAAGAAGAGAGAGAGCAAAAAACAAAACAAAACAAAAAAACATCAACTCACATCAACTCTTCACTGCTTAACCCCCCAAGTCCGGATCGTCGGCCGTGTTTGCCTGCGGCACTTTCCAGCGGCATCCTAAAACGTCGTCGTTTTAGACCTTTTTTTTTTTTTTAAGCCTCTTTTTTCACTTCTTCATTTTACTTCACAGATAGCCGTAACACCACAAAAACTATCCCGTTTGTTTTGGGAGATAGAATTGAAGGGATTGATAGTGAGAAAATTGTTAGTGAAATGATTAATAGTGAGGAATTATTAAATTATTTTTTATATAAAATAATAAAAAATATAAAAAAATAAACATTATATTTAAAAAAAATTCTCAATATATAAAAAATAAAAAAAATAATTTTTTTTAATCCCCTCTTTATTTTTCTAATACCATCTTTACCTCATCCTTACCAATCCCCTTTCCTCCTCCTTACTAATACCAAGAGATTACTAATCCATTCCCTATCTTTCAAAACAAACACCTCATTCTCAATTCTCTCCTCACTATCAAACCCAATCCCCTTCCCATAACCCCAAACAAACGGGATTAAGGAAACCAGACTCTCTCTCTCTCTCTCTCTCTTCAACCCTTTGCTGTATCACTCATAATCTTGAGCCCTCTTTTTCACTTCATCATTTTTACTTCACCAATAGCCAAAACACTACAGAAATTTAAGCAAAACCAGACTTTCTCTCTCTCTTCAACCCTTGCTATATCAGTCATAATCTTGAGCCCTAACTGTTGTTCCAATGTAACTTTTTTGTCTTCAAAATACTCCCCCTCTCTCCTCAATCAGGGCTCCACATACCATCATGTGACCATAGTCAAAAAGCTCACATACATTCCACAGATTCGAAAAACACAAACGCACACCAACCAAACCAAACCCAAAACCCTACAATTTGCAAATCACAAACCCATTATAAACCCCCAATTTCAACTCCAACAACCTGCTCATCAGAAATGGAGGTAACTTTCTTCGCAAAATCAAAGCCCTAACTGAAGAGAGAGAGAGAGAGAGCTCACATAGCCAAAACACCATAGAACTATAAGCAAAACCGAAAAGACGAGTCGGTCGCCAACATGAAGGTTGCCATGATGAAGTGCAAAAAGGCTGAAAAGCAAAAGAAGATGAAAAATTATTAAAAACAAAAATGTCCAAAACGACGTCGTTTTGGACTGTCGCAGGAAGCACCGCAAGCAAGCGCAGCCGACGATCCGGACTCTAACTCCCCCTTCCATTTAAGGGTTGTTTGGGAGGATCTAAATAGGTATACTTTTTATCTTTTTACGAAAAGATGTACAGAAAAGTAGAGAAGTGATGTGATGGAAAAAAGATAAAAAGATGGATTATATAGGGATGCCAAACCACCCCTTTATTTAAATTTTGTTAATTCCTTCAACTTTCACATTAAATTTTTATCAAAATCTTTTTCAAAATTCTTTTCTTATCCTAAAGTTTTCCTTTCATTAAATCTGATATAAAATATATATAGGCCTCGTTTGAAAAGTGACTATTTTTTAGGCTTTTTGACTATTTAACTATTTTAGTAGGCTATTTTAGTTTGTGTGTTTGGGAAGATGGATGAAAATATTTTGAAATGATTGTATTGGAGAGAGTGTTTGATATGATGTTTTGTTATTAAATTACCAAACTGCCCCCAGATCACCAATGTAGCAGCCGTTGATCTCAGTTCAGCAGAAGGCTTCACGTGGACGTACGGACTGCACGTCAGTCCTTGTTTTGTCCAAGTTGAATTTTAATTGAAATTCTAACTTTAATTGAAAAAAAAAATAAACGATATTTTTACCCATTGTTATTTAATTGAAAAAAAAAATATTGTTACTTTTAATTGAAAAAAATAATAAACAGACCTGGGTAACAAAAAAATAAAAAGGATTATTATTTATTTTAATTGAATTGTAATTTTTAACATGTACAGCTAACAAAAAAATATATGTAAAACTTATACACAATTAATTACATATATGAACACACCTTCAGTCATTTATTAAACCTGACTCATTAATATAATTTATAATTCTTTTGAAATTTATAATTTATTAATAATCATCAGTTTATAATGAATTATATTAATGTGAAAAATACATATTTTTCTCCAATTATTTGCTTGTCAATTAATTTTATTTTTCAAATAAAAATTCGGAATTTACTTTTTTCCAAATAAATTTTGTGTCCATTACATTTATTTGAATTTTTTTTTCCAATAATTTGTTTTCAATTTCTGTTTTGAACTATTTTTCTTTTCCAACTATTTTGTTTTCAATATTTTTTTTTGGGAGTAAATTTTTTTCCCCAAATAAAAATATTTTTTTTCTGTAACTATTTTGTTTTCATTTTTTTTTTCAAGTAATTTTGTTCCAACTATAATGTGTATGCTCTCATTATCATAAATAATAAATATTAAATTGAAATATATTTTTGGCTTGACAGCGAACTCTTTTCTTTAGTTCATGTTTACAAAAAATTGAAAACATTTTGTCAAAATCTATTAAAAATTAAATATGAATTTCTATGTTTTTCTACAAATAAAAAAAAATCAGCTTAAAAAATTATTGAATTTGTCAGAAATTGAATAAATTACCAATAAAAATTATGAACTACATTTCAAAAAAAGAATGCAATTCTTTGTCATGAAATTTGACTGGGAGTCAAATGTCAAAGGCATCCAATAGGTGCAAAATTGAATGAAACTAAAGGACGATCTAGTTAATTAAAATTTATAAGTACATTACAAACATTGAAGCTACTGCAGTTCGAAATAGTATGCATTACAAATAGGAACATAAGTCCAATGGCTTGCTACGTGGGTCACATTACATAACATAAAGAAAACATCGAAAAGAGCATATTCACAATAGTCCCAAACTGCGTATGTAAAACAAATGGTCGTATATACGAACATGAACTTTTGCCATATTCACATTTGTATCCCCAACCATGAGCCCATCATCGAGATTTTGTTCGCCGGCGTGAACGTCGGGCATGTCATCCGGCGTTGATGAAACAAAATAATGTCTGTCATTGCCCAAGGCAACTATCTCGTGTCTACGAATGAAATTGTGTAAGGCCATTGATGCACCGACCAATGGCACTTGCACCGTCACGAAATCATAGTCCGGCATGTTGTGCAGGAACTTCCACCGAGATTTCCACACTCCAAAAGTCCTTTCCACTACACTCCTTAGTGATGCATGCACTTCGTTAAACATTTCTCTCAGGTTATCGGGTTGTCCATGTTCCCGAAATTGTACTTGATGATACCAAGACCCTTTGAATGGTGCCAGGTACCCATTCTTGTTTGGATATCCCGCATCAACAAGGTAATATTTACCTATAGTTAAATAAAATAAAATAAAAAAAACAATTATATACACGTGACATAAACCCCAACTAGTACTGAATTTGAAATATGTTACCTTCTTGTGGGTGCGGAAACGGTGCACGCTGATTTTCAATTACTTTCTTAAAGATGCGACTGTCATGCATGCTTCCATCCCAGCCGCATGAAATAAAAATAAAGCACATGTCAAAGTCGCATACAGCTAGTATATTTTGGGTTGGATAACCTTTTCGGCCATAATATGTGCCCGCATCACGGACAGGCAACACAGCTTGTACGTGAGTTTCATCCAACGCACCTATACAATTCTGCCATAATAGAACACATCACAACTATTAAATTGAACACCGCATTGTACGCAAGTGTTCTTAACGACAATTAAAATTTTCTTCACCTTGAACGGTATGTATTTGCCTCTTGACCACAATTTGGGATGCCTACTAGTTTGAGCTCTGGTTGGCTTGCAATGCTGTTCAATGAACAACATCATTGCATCCAACACTGCATGAAAATGTCGAGAAACCGTTTCTCCCGAGCGTTGAAACCACTCTTGAATGCTTCGGTTTTGGTAGTCGGCCAAGGTATGTATGAACATGGCAACACTTTCTTCAATGTGTAACCCATGAGGTCTTTTAGGTACCCGTAAACCAAAATCTCGTCGTAATGTATGACATAACGCGTTAAACACATACAGAGGCATATGCAAATTTTCTTCACCCCTACCCAAGTGTCCATCAAATAATTTTTGAATCCATGCATGACCGGTTAAAATTGAAGTTCGATATGGGATCTTGTCCATGTACTTTATGTAATATTCCATTGCATGCCGCGCTGCTTCAACGATTACATCATTCCTTGGTCCTCTTGTTCTTTTGCTTGCTCGATTAAGTAATCATCATTATTTTGATACAGATTGCTACATTCACCGTTCCACATATCAAAAGTGTTGAACCCTACAATGCACACAACACAGCATTAATTACGTTGACCATGTAGTCTTATCCTTCGTTAAACTAATGCACCAAATAAAAAAGAATGGCAACACCTATGCATACATCCACATTTTCTTACAAACCATAAAGAAGAATGCAGTCAATGAAATTGAACAATTCTAGATATGAATGCTGGTATAGTCAACACAAACCACGCTTTGATGAAGCAATACTGCATAAAATGTTCGACATTAGGTCCGCATCCATTCACCCAAAAACATTAATATTAACTAACAGTACTGATAATCGAAGCTACCAAAAAGCAAAATAAAGAAACAAAACAGCACAAGTCATGTCCACAAACACCCACAATGGTTTCCATTTTCCCCAAAAACAACAAACCACAGTTCTCACAGTCCTTTGGAGGCCTTCAATGCTGCAAGCCAAGCGACCACATTACCATCATCAGGCATGCACATTAGTATCTCATGGTAATCTGCATTCTCCAAAGCAATGCAGGCAAAGTGGAAAAGAGGCATACTGAGAAAGTCGGGTATAGCCATATTCCTCTGCATGCATGCCTCAATGCCATACTTCTGAGAGGCACCAATTCCATGCCTGATCGTAAGGTGCTTCTGTGAACGAACAGCCTCGGATAGATGGTTGAAACTGTCTGCAAGCACTGATGCGCCAGTGGACGGCTTCTTAGACTTTCCACTTGAACTAGCCCCCTTTTTGCGCTTTGACCCTTGCTCCGTTTCATCTACCTGGACAAATGGGGGAGGGTGGTGGTGAGTCGACAACCGGCTGATATGGCGCAGTAAATGGCTACAACCCAGGTGAGTCAGCAGAATCGGATTCACCGTCCGCAATGTCCACAACTTGCTCGCCGGGCGTCCAATGATGTTTCCCAGTCGCGGTTGCACCTATGAAAACTTCCCGCATCAAATCTTCATGTTCCAATGGCTTGGTCTTGAATTTGTACGCTAGCTTGTTTGTTTACAAATGAGAAGAATAAAAATTAGAAACCCAAATTAAAGTTGTAAAGTAACAAACAACCAAGTTAATTACGAATATGAATTGAACAATACAGTACAAGTATATATATTCCATTACATACCGATTTCAAACTCGGTTGACCTATCGAACCCAATCCCAGTTACACCATTACTGGTGTCCATCAATTTATTCCAAGCCTACCACTCCTTTTTCAAAGCAAGGTACTTGTTCTTGAACTGCTTCATGTCATGACGTCTCCCTGTGCGCTGAGCAAATTGCACTGCAATTTCCTTATACCCGACAACTGTGATAGTTGTACCTAGCCTACGTCCCACTAAAATTTGCTCCCGCACACACTCTAAGAAAATTTCGGTTGATACACTGTCCCAAGTTGCTTTATGTGAAAGATCAATGTAATCAGGCAACCCTTCAGTAGGCAACTGTCCAACACTTTTATGTTTGGACGGTGTTCGAGGGGAGGAGCGTGTTGCCGCCATTGAACTAATTACGGTACAAGGTAGTGTACACATTTTACATAAATAAATTAGAAACGAAAAATAGACAAAAACTTCCCGCATCAAATATCATAAGGAAAAATAACTGTGAAATGTAGGAGAAAAGTAGAACATAACTAGTAATAAGAAGTTGCATTTACAGTAGTCCAGTTTTGTTACTTCAGTTACAAGTTAAACAAGCATCCAACGTACATACACGATGTTGTTACAACGTTTTACATGCGTAGTAATAATATGATAACCGTTATGCACAACATAGAAATAATCGTTTTCATGGCACGCAATGTATTAAAAATTTGCACGATGTCAGCCCGTAACTGCATGACTTCGGTTGGGGATGAGTCATGATCGGGGCTCGGTCTCCCTGATTCATCACACTAACCAATCCAGTTTACACATTGCTGATGACCAACAAACATAACTGTGGTTAGCTAAGAAAGTTCAATTTTGCCATTCAATGGAGATTCAAATAACATATTTTACACAACTCACCACAGGCCGAGGACAAACATAATATGCACGACCAAGATTTTTGTGGGATCTGGAAATCTTAACAACACAATGGCCATAGCTGCAAGCACACATTCGTCGTGGCCATGTTGACGTACTAGTGGACATAGACGAAGCCATCCGCTGTTTCTTACTAACAAATATTTAGTGAAAATAGTGATTTTTAAAATTTATCTAGTACACTTTACAGATAATACAGGTTCATCTGTAGTATAAATATAACTTTTCTGATGTGATTCTAGCCAAACAAACATGCGTCATCTAAAGTTTGGCGTAGTCCGACATTATCATTTTAACTCTTAAATGAACCACTCAAGCAATACATATCACCTATGTTGTTGTTATTTATATTGAAGAGCTACGAAATAAATTAGAGTATTTTCATAATTATTTGAATATGAAACATAACAAACTCTTAAATGAACCACTCAACCAATACATACCAATAAATTATATGTATTTATAAATTATAAATTGTAAACTACAAATGTATTCCAAGAACATGAACTGGGCCATGGAAATGGGTGCATTACCAATTGAATATTCAAGAAAATGTCAACCTACTGCTCTAGTTCCTGATTCTTTTTAGATAGTGACCCCAAATTGAATTGTACTTTCAATCCATGCAGGAATTATATGATTCTCACTTACCAACATCTATATAATATTCAAGAAAATGTCAACCTACTGCTCTAGTTCCTGATTCTTTTTGTTTTGATGCAAATCCCTCCAAATAGTTGACACCAACAAACCAGTTGAAAAACTTATAAAGACCATTACCAAACAGACTAAACTACGGAAATTTTACACTAACTAACATATGTTAAGGTTCTAAATAAATAGAGGAGAAAAATGGTTCATCCAATTGGTCGTAGGTGTGGAGGTTTCAACTGAATTGAGTAAAAAAGCCCAGTAGGCTTATGCATTTTGTAATATGAACACACACACACACACACACATGCACAGAACTTGGTCATGGATTTGGGTTGTCCCAGAGTAACCAGAAAATATTAAGACTCTGTTTGATTGAGATATATAAAAGGGCTATGCAGGTTAATCGGATTTTCTATCAGGCAAGGCCTACCACTTGATGGAGCAAATTTAGCAAAGGTGACCAAGTTCAGAGCATTGGAGAGTAGCAGTTTTGGGATTTAGGCAGTCATGATGAAATAGGTAAAATAATGAACAGAAATGACGAAATGAGGAAATCAGATTAAAGTAATGAACAGAGCATTGAAGATTCCTAACATGTTATTCTACCCTTAATTCAGATTAATTGAACGGGTTGACAGGAATTTTTTTTTGCTCCATCTCATAAACACATATTCACTATTATGAAAAATTTGGTCCATCTCATATATGATGTACAAACACGGATGAATAGAAAAAAATGGGAAAAAACACAGTGGATTGTGAATGATAATTATGGAAATCAAGGGGGATTACATCATTCCAGTTCGAAAAACTGGGAAAAAAATGGGAAAAACTGGATTGTGAATGATAATTATGAAAAAAATTGTTATGAACAGAAAAAAAAAAGGGGAAAAAACACAGTGGATTGTGAATGATAATTATGGAAATCAAGGGGGATTACATCATTCCAGTTCGAAAAACTGGGGAAAAAATGGGAAAAACTGGATTGTGAATGATAATTATGAAAAAAATTGTTTTGAAAAAAAAAAAAACAAACAAACAAACAAAATCCAAACGTAAGCAACGATTACATCATTCGGATTGTGAATGGTAATTATGGAAATCGCGGGGGAAAGAAATGTAGCTCAACACAATGGTATTCGGTTGTTATGACCCATTTAACTGAGGCGAGAAAAAAAAATAAAATAAATTTATTGTCGGCGATTTATATTTGGGGAAAGACAGATCATCACCAGATCGGCGTAAATAGCCACCGAATACCATCACTATTGGCCAAAACAGAGGAAGATCTTGTAGATCGGAATGGAAAAAGTTTCAAACTGAGCCGACAAAGGTAAGAAACACATGTATAATCGGTTCAGGTGATTTACCTATCGTAGTTCTTCGTCCATCGTGTTTTGTAGAAGGCAGAGCTCCGCCGGAGATAGGTTCGCCAGAGAGAGATCACTCGCGAACTGGTGTTGCTACAGTCGGTGTGAGAGACGGAACGAAAGAGATAAGAATAGGGCACTCGTGTTTCAGCCGTGTGTATAACCTATACCCTTTGAAATAGTCAAAGGGTAAAATGGTAATTCCACCCCCGTTTATAACCTAGCTGAACAAACGCGTGCACTGTTCACGCTTTTTGGCTTATTTTTGAAAAGAGGCTATAATAGCCTAAACCTTTGTTTGCCAAACACCGCCATACATATACTTAGGGTTCGTTTGAAATTTTTTTTGACTTTTTAATTTTTTTAAGTTGTAACTAAAAAATTTGGTTTGGAATAATTTTTTTTAAGTTTTTTAAGTTTTTGACTTTTTAGTGAGGTGCTCACATGTGAAATTACCCAACTACCTTGGAGTGAAAGTTGTTCTTTTAATGTGTTGGCTACTGTCGGGCCTTACGGGCTCCCGTCAAAAAATCGAACCGAGCCGATCCACGGGCCAGAAAAATAGGCTCAGGTCCAAGCCCAAGCTCATGGGTATTCGGGCTTTGGGCCTGGGCTCGGGCTTTGGGCAGGCCTAAACAATTTTTTTAAATTATTTCCATCAAAATTTTATTATTTTTCATTAAAAATAACACTGGGCATCGGACGGGCCAGGCGGGCCGAGCCTCGGGCTAGGCTTTTGGGCGGGCCTTGAGCGGGCCCCATGGGCCGGGCCGAGTTTCAAAACGATGGCCTAAGGCCTTAGGCTGGGCTTGGGCTCGAGCCTTAGCGGGCCGGGCCCACCTCGGGCCGCCTGCGGGGTCACGGGCCAAAATTACACCCCTAATCAGCCGAGTAATTTTTTTTTTGGAAAAAGGTTTTTTTATGTTTTTTTTAATGACGAGAATAATGATAATTTCAGCTTTATTATTTTTTTAAAGAAAAAGGCAAACATTTGAAAATATTTATGTCATCGATTGTAACTGTTTGTTGGAACATTTTTTTAAAAAAATTTGTTAAGATTTTTGACAATAATAATTTGCAAAATTACTTTTTGGTCTCCTTTACCCAAGTTGTTAAACAAGAAATTGTGAAAATCATAGTCCTAGCTTTTATCCAAAATTCAGTTGACGGCCACATATTATGTACCCATTTTACTTTTTAAATGTTTTTAGTTTTTGTGTCATAGTCATTAATTCATAATACCGCGGTTGCCCATCGTACTATCCTATTTGATTATTACAAGTATGTAACAAAATTTGTCCTTCTCTAACCTAATAATTTTACAAAGTAAGGCACGTAAACAATTGAAAGGGATTATTTTTCGCGTAAACACATACATATTATACATGATAATATAATCACATATAGCCTCTTCCTCGTGGGTTACCAATGTTACAAGCCTACGAATATTAGGTGGACTATTATATATTTCTTAGCATTTCGTTATTACGCATGTACACTAACTTGTCCTATATGCAAACTCGCACCAATGCCATATCCGGGTCCTCATCCCCAACCATTAAACCATCGTCGTCATGTTCAACTTCTGGTATGACATTTACTATTGCCGTAGCCTTTTCCTCGTTGAAGATGGGGTTAACAGTTGTTGGATTGCCTACATTTCTACGTATATAATTATGTAACGCCATTGACGCACTTATTAACTAAACTTGCATATTTGTAAAATCATATCGAGGCATGTCTCTAATAAACCCCCATCAATTTTTCCATGCGCCGAAAGTGCGTTTCACCACATTCCGTAACGACGAATGAACTTTGTTAAATAATTCCCTAAGTGTGTTTGTTGTCCTATGCCACTAACGCGAAATTGTTGTTGGTGGTAATGACTGCCTTTGAATGGTGCAAGGTAACCTACCCGATTCAAGTAGCCAGCATCAACAAGATAATATTTGCCTGCAAACAGTACCAGAATTTAAAATAAACCACTAAATTTTGTTTAATTTTCAATTAAAGATGTTTTCCAAAATATTATGTACCCAAAAATTTTCAATACAATGTGTTACCCTGTTCAGGATGTGGGAATGAGATATTGTCATTTGTTAGTATCTCATTGAAGATGCGACTATCATATATACTTCTTTTCCATCCAAGCGATACGAAGGTGAAACACATGTCAAAATTGCACGTGGCCATGATATTTTGTGTGTGATAGTATTTCCTACTAAGATATGTTGGGACATCTAGCCCCGTAACCCATACAGTAACATGTGTTCCATCTATGGCTCCGATACAGTCCTGCCAACAACCCAATTATTTTGTTACTGCTAGGGGTACATGTAATGGTTATTTTTCAAACATCACGTAAAATATAATAATAAGGCAAACATACTTAACTGAGTAAGGTTTGAAAATAGTACCTTGAACGGTAGGTATTTTCGTTTAAACCGCACGTATGGATGCATATGATGCTGACTATATGTTGGCCTGCAATATATAACAGTGAACTCCTTCATCACTGTTAATACATTATGCACATGCTGGGACACAGTCTTCCCTGAATAACCGTCTTAGATTTCGCCTTTTTGTAACCCTCTTAACACGTGAATAAACATTGCAACGCTTTCTTCAACAACTAAGCCATGTGGACGTTGTGGTACTTGTAACTCGAAATCAGTTACTAATGTGTGACACAAAGCTGCAAAAACTTTCTTTCGCATGCACACATTTTCCTCAAATTGACTCGCATGGCCCGCATGTAGTTCGGTTATCCATGCATGCCCGGTCAAAATTGAAGTGCGATATGGCGTCTTAGACATGTTTTTCGTACCACTCTTGGACATACTGGCATGCTTTGAGAAATGTCCAGTTGTTTTGTTGTTGCAACTGTATGGCCATTTAGTTAAGCATTTCCGTTAAATCGTCATTGTTGCTTCCCTCCCCGAGATTCATCATGTTGATTCAAGCGAAACCTACAACAATGGGACGGTTTCAATCAGTTTACACATGATGTTGTGGTATAAAGGTAATAACAGTTTCCAAATACAGATTGCCAACATCGTTGCAAATATTTATGTTGCGTCACCATGGTGAATATGCCTAATAGCAAGGTATAATTGCATATAAACTGATATCAACATATAATAAACAAACAGTGAACTTGCTGGTAATTGGTAATACACAAACCAATAAAAGATCAACTACATTACCAACACAACCATACTAATAGTACAACAACCTAACAACAAACAAAAAAAATAAAAATAAACAAGACACGGCAGCCCGCTGTTGCGAATCTAATTCCCATAATAAAAAGAAAACACAACCATCCTGTTCTATCATAAAAAAACACACAACCATCATATTCCATCGTCCAAAAACAAACACAAACATGCAAATATTTCTTAACCAAACTCGAGAAAAAAAAACCACAAAAAAAAAAAAAAATTAGTACGCACAACCATCTTGTTTATTACAAGTCCAACATGAACGGTAATTAAAAGCTTTTTAAACCAAGACAAGGAAAGGCATCTTCAAAACCACACGGCTAGCAAACCCGGTAAGCCCTAAACAGGTTCGCAAACGACACCGACGCACTGCACTGCACTGCACTGCAACTGCTTCTATGTGAGCCAGTCTATAATGTGGTCATCATCGGGATGGCACATCATCATCTCCTAGTAATTTGCGTTATCCATTAGTGTTGAAGCAAAATGGAATAGCGACGTATTGAGAAGGGAAGTAATGTTCCTCAACCGTTGCAAGCATTCCGAAATTATGTACAGTGATTCGTTACTTGTGAGGTGTCTAACCGCATTTGTCAAATTATTCATGTTTTCCGCTATAATTGATGCACCACTTATTGCTTTCTTCAACTTTGCACAACTTATTGACGGAGTCTGTTTCCTTTTCACGTCAGTCCGAACTGGTTCCATTAAAGAATCTGAATCCACGTCGTTTACACGTGTGGGTATTGAATCAACAAATGGCTGGGCACCGATACTGTCCACAGAATCAGATGACACATCGGTAGCTTCAACAACTTTCTCGCCTGGGGTCCAATGGTTCTTACCAATAGTTTATGCCCCTGTAAAGACCGTCTCCATCAACTCGCAATGTTCCAAAGGTTTTTTCCTGAACTTTGCACACGCCTGGTTTGTCTGCGAAATTGGACATTGTAAAAAAAGAAAACATTCAGTACATGCAATAGGTGGAATTTTCACTAACAACAAAAACGAAAAAATTATTTGGTAACAGGCAAATATGAAATGAAACAAACATGCGAAAATTACATTATACTTATCGATTCCATCTTGTCCCACCATTCATCAAATGCCTGAAACATACCAGTTTTGATGTTAAAGCCAATCCCTGACACTCCTCTACTGGAATATATCAACTTCCTACAAGCATTCCATTCTTTTTTCAGATTCGTGTATTTATTCTTCAACTGTTTCAGCCCATGCTTTTTTCTAGTTTTTTTCTCAAATTTCCATGCCAATGACTTATACCCAACTTGGCTTAGGGCTAGGAATCCTTTTATAATCTCATTGGCAATCAACTGCAGGAAAATTTGGATTGACTCACTATCCCAGGATGCCTTGTGGTTTAATTGCTTGTGTGTCTCTTCAACACTGCTTGACTTCTTTGGAGCAATGCCTTTGTTTTTCGATTGGGTACGAGGAGAAGTACGTATGAAGCCATTTGGACTAACCACACAGCTAAGGTAACTAATTTACGGGTTAAAATTATCACCATCACAAAATTGCTTGTTATACACATACATATAAAACCATAGCACAATAATTTAAATTGGTTGCCACATGAACAATGTATGACCATTGCACAAAAAACACAAAAATTGGATGCTAAGTTGGCAGTATATAACCATTGCACATTAATTGACATAACAATACAAACCCATAACATTCATGCAGAACAAATATAAACATTAGAATAAAAACAGTAAATAAAAGTAGTCATTAATGTCTCCCCCAAACTAGTCATGGAACGCAAGGCAAACTTAAAGTCATTACAGTTAACATCCTAACAACATCCTAAGTTTCCTTACATACGCAACAGCAAAATGACAACGACAATGGATAGCACATAAACAATGGTTTTAAGGAGACACAATGACTGTTGAATGTGTATGACATTATCCCGCAATTGCATGATAATGTCATTTCTAGATGAGGCATAGTTCGTGCTTTGTCTCCATAGTTCTTCGCACCAACTAATCCAACTGACACAAGGCTGACAAGTGAAAATGATGAAGCTATTAGTCAATTAGTTCGGAATGAAATGCAGTTATAATCGTAAATGAATTAGGCACACACCACAGGGCGGTGACATGCAAAGTATAGACGCCCTGGATTTCTAGTTGACCTGGATATCTTCATAACACATTGGCCATAGCTACAGGCGTACATTCGACGTGGCCATGTATTGGAAGTTACAATAAAGGTAGACGAAGCCATGGTTTGTTTTTTGACCGTGTGAAAGACTAATGATAACATGTAGGTGCCACATTATTCAGAGTTCAGGAAATGGTTATGTATAAAATGAGGAATGTCCCCATTTGTTATTTAAAAATGGGGTTTTACAATAGGAAAAAATGTAAGTTTTCAATTATAAATTTCTTCATCCAATCTATGTATATTTGAGCATTTTCCTATAAAACACAAATTGTCTATGATGACATGTCTATTCGACTATTCCGTACCCAAATAAATAAATAAAGTCTATGATTAATATGACTTTAGAAAAGTATTTAAATCCAAATAATTACAACACATGTGTTTAGTTCTGATGGATGTAGGGAAGTTGCGGATGTTGTTGAATTTTCACTATCCATCCAAAAGCTCAGATAGATTCATCCAAATAGCAAAAAAATAAAAATAAAATAATAATAATACTTATACCCACTAGACAAATTAGACAGAAAACAGTAGCAAGAAAGCTGCGAAGTAATAGGGTTGATCAAGCAGAAAATAACAAGTGTCCCAACAATTAATGGGACAAACAAAAATGAGTTTCATATGTACATTTTTAGTGTGAATTCAGTTAACAGATATATATATATGTAAAAGAAATTGATCGGACCATATCTAATAACCCTTAAAATGAAAATAAATTTGAAAAACATAACTTGACATGGATGGGCCCACAAGGCATACGGCCCACAACAAACCACCCCAAACCCATCGCTTGGGACTAATAGCATAATCCGGTTAACAAAGCCCAGGACAGCTGGAGGCCATCTAGACATGGAGGGCCAATGGCATTTGGGCACATAGCAGGTGGAACACAGGCCACATCAGCAGACAAAGATCTGCAGAGTTATTACCACAACACATCACCATTAATGCAGCCCGTCATAGCATCTATTACGACAACACCTCCCCGTCGGAACAGAGCCCCCTCACCCTGAGCAAGGTAAGCTACGGCACAGGCTTTCAGCGGAAGGGGGCACGTCACAAAGGGCAGTGAAATGATTACCAAAGGATATAAGCAAGGATACAGGACAAGAGGGAGGTTGGACTTTTATCTCTCTCTCTCTCTCTCTACATTCTTTTCGTCGACTACTGATTATCTTGCCAGAGGGTTCACTGGGGGACTGCCCCGTTCCCCTTTGGACTTGCTTGCAGGTCACTTGGCGGAAACATCATCCTGAACCGGAACTTGAAGAGCTTGGACCAGCCCAACCCATCCACCCGAGACGGACAGCATTATCAGTTGGCGCCGTCTATGGGAAGCTTGTGGTTTATTCGTGCGCTAGTTGTGTTCGCTATCGCCGGAGCCCTCTTTCCTCACTATTACCTTTTTCCTCTCACCCGTCCAAGTGTATGGTCACGACTAGGTCCATGGCCTCCCACCATAATACCACCGATCATCAAACAGACCCTTCCCATCCAAACAACCCACCACAGTACATCATCGAACTTACTAACAGTATTAACCGCATGGCCGAGCAAAACCAGGCCCTGATCAATGCTTTGCTCCAAAGAAACCTCCCTGCTCCATCTCCAGACATTCCACCCAACCAAGAAAGAACCCTCGACCACACTGCCCCACAACCCCCTCCCCCCAACCTTCCCAACCCAGAAGGTTTACAACCCCCTCCTCCTCCACATGTGAGCCTACCACCCCCGCCTCCACGCCCGCCGGTCGTGCCACTAGCCCCTGAGGGGGAAGCCAGCAGTGTCCAGCCCCCATTGACCGACCATGGCGACAACATTCCCCTCTGGGACGCAGAACTCCGAGCTATGAAACTCCAACTACAAGGGGTCATGCAGAACATCCAGCACAAGCCCTCAGCCACCGCCAACTCGCCTTTTGTCGCCTCCATCCGCGATAAACCGTTGCCCGCCAAGTTCAAAATGCCTACCATTGACTCCTTCGATGGCACGACAGACCCAGTCGACCATCTGGAAACCTACCGTACCCTCATGATCCTCCATGTTTTCCCTGACGAAATCATATGTCGAGCTTTTCCAGTGACACTAAAGGGATCAGCTCGATTGTGGTTTAGCCAGTTACCGGCGGACTCCGTCTCTACCTTTCAACACCTCAGTGACTCTTTCCTGAGCCACTTCATCGGGGCCCAGCGTCAGAGACGCCCAACCACCCAACTCCTGAACATTCGTCAGACCGAGAGGGAGTCGCTCCGCAGCTTCGTCACTCGCTTCAACACCGAGGCTCTTCAAGTGGCGGAGAATGACGACAAGGTCATCCTCACCGCCTTCATGGCCAGCCTGCGGTCGTCGGACTTCCTTTTCTCCCTCTCCAAAAACCCTCCAACCACCATGGCAGCCCTGCTCTCCAAAGCCCAGAAATACATGAATGCTGAGGATTCCCTGGCCGCTCGGCAAGAGCCCACCCCTAAAAATCCGATCCCTAGAGACAAGAGGAAAGACCCCGAAAACAGAGCCACCAAGTATAATAGCCAAACACCCCACTATAACGACCGACCCCCCCGTGCCGACCGGTCGACTTCGACCCGGCCGCCCGGTCGGTTTGAGCGATACACACCTCTCAACTCCCCCATGGAGCACGTCCTCAATTAGATCCAACGGGACTACCCCCTCAAGTGGCCCCTACCCTCACGAAACCCTTCCACTCGAAAAGATCAGTCCAAATACTGCCGTTTCCACCAAGACCATGGTCATACCACTGACGAGTGTATTAACCTCAAAGATCAAATCGAGACCTTCATACGCCAGGGCCGCTTCAGCCGATTCACAGACACCCGCCCTCCACAGAGGCAAAGAACCGACCTCACCAGGAACAATCGCCGACAAACACCACCCCGCAATCAAGCCCCACCTAACCAAGGCCACGATCGCCCACCACCAGAGCCTCGGCCTCCTGGTAATCCCCCTCCACCAGTCGGAGAAATCCGAGTTATTTCAGGCGGCCTTGCTTGCGGGGGGCCATCCCGCTCTGCTCAGAAGGCAGAACTCAGAAAAATCAGGCAGGGATCAGACAAAGCAGTGGCGACGGTAGACCGACCTCCTAAACAGTCGAAACAATGGATCGAACCTATCACCTTCACCGACACTAACTGTGCAGGAGTCCGTTACCCACATGATGACCCTCTTGTCATTTTTGCCATCCTCTCCAACTACAAAGTCAGGCGAGTCCTCATAGACAATGGCAGCTCTTCAGAAATTATCTTCCTCAATTGCTTCCGCCAGCTCAAGATTGGGGAGGAAAGCTTGTCTCCTCTCCAAACCCCTCTGGTCGGCTTCACCGGCGACCGTGTGACCTCCATCGGCTCCATCGATCTACCTATCACCATTGGTGAGCACTCGTGGCAGACCACTAAGTTGCTCACCTTTCTGGTGGTCGACTGCCCCTCTGCTTACAACATCATCCTTGGCCGCACAGCCCTCAACGCCTTCCAAGTCATCACATCTACATATCATCTTGCCATCAAATTTCCCACCGATCTCGGTGTCGGAACTGTCAAAGGAGAACAAACCGTAGCCAGGGAGTGTTATGTCGCCTCACTCAAAGAAGTCAAGCTAAAAGAGGCCATGATCATCGAAGGGCTCGACGTCCGAGACGAAGACGAGCTGGTCAGAGGTGAACCAGTAGAGGAACTTGTTAAAGTTAACATTGATCCCACCAACCCAATCAAAATCGCCAAGATTGGCAGCCAATTACCTTCCCAAGCCAAGGCCGACCTTACTGCTCTTCTGACCGAGCACAGAGATGTATTCGCATGGACCCATTCTGACATGCCAGACATCGACCCCTCCTTCATAACCCATCGCCTCAGTATCGAACCCCACTTTCGACCCCACCGCCAAAAGCAACGCATTCTCCATCCGGAGCGCAACACTCTTATAGCCGCCGAAGTTGACAAACTCCTCGAGGCCCAGTTCATCAAAAATGTGGACTATCCTAGGTGGTTGTCCAACGTGGTCCTCGTCCGCCAACACAATGGTAAATGGCGGCTCTGTGTCGACTACTCTGACCTGAACCGAGCTTGTCCCAAAGACAGCTACCCCCTTCCCCGCATAGATCTGCTAGTCGACGCCACGGCCGGTCATCAAATGCTCAGCTTCATGGATGCCTTCTCTGGGTACAACCAAATCCTGATGCACACATCTGATCGGGAGCACACATCATTTATTACCGATCGAGGTACCTACCACTACTGTGTAATGCCGTTCGGATTGAAGAATGCTGGGGCCACTTATCAGCGGCTGGTTAACGCCGTTTTCCATCACCAAATAGGTCGGAATATGGAAGTTTACGTCGATGACATGCTAGTCAAAAGCAAATACTCCTCCGATCACCTTACTGATTTACGTGAGACCTTTGCCACCTTGTGCAAGTACCAGATGAAGCTCAACCCAGAGAAGTACGCCTTCGGCGTAGGGTCTGGCAAATTTTTGGGCTTTATGGTCAGTCAGCGCGGCATCGAAGCTAACCCTGAGAAGATAAAGGCCTTGGTTGAGATGCAGTCGCCTAGGACGGTCAAAGAGGTTCAGAGACTCACTGGCTGAGTGGCGGCCCTCAACCGCTTCATTTCCCGTGCAACAGATAAGTGCTTGCCCTTCTTCAAAGTTCTTCGGTAGACTTTTGAATGGACAACTGAATCCGAAGAGGCCTTCCAACAGTTAAAGCAATGCATGGCCAACCCCCCCCTTCTCTCCCAAGCAATCACGGACGAACCCCTCTTCCTCTACCTAGTAGTATCGGGAACCGCAGTCAGTGCAGCTCTCCTCAGAGAAGATGGCTCAATTCAACGGCCAGTCTATTACATCAGTCGGGCTCTCAGGGGCGCAGAGCAAAACTACCCCTTGCTGGAAAAACTATCCCTGGCCTTGGTCATTGCCTCCAGACGACTTCGCCCATACTTCCAAGCCCACTCCATAGTGGTCCTCACCGACCAGCCCCTGAAGAAGGTCATGCAGCAACCAGAACTCTCAGGTAGACTGATGCAGTGGTCCGTAGAACTCAGCCAGTTCGACATCTCTTACCGCCCTCGGACAGCAATCAAGGGGCAGGCTGTAGCTGACTTCATCATGAAATTCACCAAACCGACCCCGACCCCTACACCTCCGCCCCCACCAACTCCAACAGAACCAGAAGATCCTCATTCTTGAACTCTCAATGTCGACGGTTCATCCCGAAGAGAAGGAAGTGGTGTCGGCCTCATCCTCACCTCCCCTGAGGGCGGCTACTTCAAATGTGCCCTCCGTTTCTTGTTCGAAGCAAGCAACAATGAAGCCGAGTACGAGGCATTAATAGCAGGACTTCACCTTGCCAAGGACATAGGGGTCAGCCACCTCCGAGTATTCAGCAACTCCCAACTCGTCGTCGGTCAGATGACGGGGGACTTTGATGCCAAGGAAGACACGATGCGAGCTTACAGGGACCTGGCACTCCCCCTTGCTCGCCTTTTCAATACCTTCCACATCAGGCACATTCCTCGGGCGGAAAACTCCAAAGCAGATGAGATGGCTCAGTTGGCCTCTGCTGACCATCCTACTCTCAGCCACGACGTCCGCGTCGAATATCTATACCACCTACCCATTTCACCCGATCTGCAAGCTGTACAATACATACAAAACGAACCCATCCCTTGGGCATCCGACATTCTCTTCTTCTTGACCACAGGAGTACTCCCAGATGACCAGCAGTAGGCTGCCAAAGTCCAATCCCGAGCATCCAATTACGTCATTGTCGACGGTATATTGTACAAGCGCGGTTTCTCCCGGCCATATCTACGATGCCTCAATCCAGCTCAAGCAACTTATGTAATGCAGGAGATCCATGAGGGAATTTGTGGTAATCACTCGGGTGACAGGTCCCTTGCCCAGAAGATGCTCCGTACTAGATATTTTTGGCCGACCCTTAATCAGGATACGACCGACTTCGTGCTCAAATGCGATAAATGTCAAGCAAACGGCCAAGTTGAGGTCACCAACCGTTCCCTTTTGAAAATCATCAAAACTAAGCTCGAAGCTGCTAAAGGCCTTTGGGCTGAGGAACTACCAAATGTACTCTGGGCTTACCGAACCACTGCTCGCACTCCCACTGGTGAAACCCCTTTTCGCTTAACATATGGCGCTGAGGCGGTTATTCCGGTAGAAGTCGGTTTGCCCACTCCCAGGGTTTTACATCCGGATCTGGCCGCAGCCGAAGAACTCCATCGAACAGACTTGGACCTCGTCGAAGAACTCAGAGAGAGCGCTGCTGTCAGATTGGCTTCGTACCAATAGAAAATGAGAACACACTACAACCGTCGAGTCCGACCACGAGAGTTCTCCGTAGGGGACCTTGTCTTACGGGAAGTGACTCTTGCCACAAAGAATCCAACCGAGGGCAAACTGGCAGCCAAATAGGAGGGGCCCTACGCTGTGAAAGCCCGACCACGACCAGGCACTTACTGACTTCAAGACATGGAAGGCCGAGACCTGCCCCATCCCTGGAATGCGGAACATTTGAAGCGTTACTACCAATAAGTTCATACTTTTGTATTGTCAACATTGTTGTATTTCCCTTTTTATACATAATGTAAATTTCGACTGGTGACCTCGGTTTTCATAATTCAATTGTCTCTATGTCGCTCCCATAACTTTTTCACTTGCAGCATTTCAAAAGCCTCGGCCAGACCGAGCACTTCAAAAGCCTCAGCCCGACTGAGCATCTCAAAAGCCTCAGCCCGACTGAGCACTTCAAAGCCTCGGCCAGACCGAGCACTTCAAAGCCTCGGCCAAACCGAGCACTCCAAAGCCTCGGCCAGACCGAGCACTTCAAAAGCCTTAGCCCAACTGAGTACTTCAAAGCCCCAGCCAGACCGAGCACTTCAAAAGCCTCAGCCAGACTGAGCACTTCAAAGTCTCGGCCAGACCGAGCACTTCAAAAGCCTCAGCCAGACTGAGCACTTCAAAGTCTCGGCCAGACCGAGCACTTCAAAAGCCTCAGCCAGACTGAGCACTTCAAAGTCTCGGCCAGACCGAGCACTTCAAAAGCCTCAGCCAGACTGAGCACTTCAAAGTCTCGGCCAGACCGAGCACTTCAAAAGCCTCAGCCAGACTGAGCACTTCAAAGTCTCGGCCAGACCGAGCACTTCAAAAGCCTCAGCCAGACTGAGCACTTCAAAGTCTCGGCCAGACCGAGCACTTCAAAAGCCTCAGCCAGACTGAGCACTTCAAAGTCTCGGCCAGACCGAGCACTTCAAAAGCCTCAGCCAGACTGAGCACTTCAAAGTCTCGGCCAGACCGAGCACTTCAAAAGCCTCAGCCTGACTCTGCGCTTCAAAGCTAAGCAGAACCACATTTTTAACACTTAGTCACATTTTGAAGTTTCTTCATAATTCCAGGACCACCTTTTTACCTAGCTAAATTCCAATCATGTATTTCATTTACTAATCAGATTATTTGCCGCCTCACCCAGTTTACAATTAACTGTTTAGTTACAATTTGCAATTAAATGTTTATTCTTCATCTGTGCTTAATATTATGCTCTACAATTTGCTACTCCAATTGTTCAATCAAACACTATCATCCTTTCAATTTTCATACAACTCCAATCACACTTCGCAGAGAGGAATCTTTAACTTTAATTTTACACGATATCTTTATTGACCCAATCTCTATGACCAGTTTTTATAACAACACTTCATTTATTCTGGCAACATAAACAAAATAAACAAAATTCAACTGACAACATAAACGAAGTAACCTTTGTACACAAATTCAATACAAATAAATTCTTCATACATTTATTCATGCACTCATTCCTTTACATTGTGTTCACAAGTACATTACAAAAAAAAAAAAAAACACACACACACAGACACAGAGCACGCCCAGTTCTTCTTCTCCCTAGCTACTCCTCCTCACTAGACGCCAGATCTTCTTCTTCAATGCCTTCGTCCAGGGGGGTCTGGGCCACATCATCTTCCCCTATTGTCACACTACTAAGGTCCAAGTGTGGGAACAACTCTTCAGCTTTGCGCTTGAACATCTTCCAACCGCGGTCCCAGAACTCGGCCATTTCGTGCTTGTAGAAGTCTGACTGCTGGAAGCTTTCAATCACCTCTGCCTCTGTCCTACCTCCAGCAGTCTTCCTTGATGGACCCACCCCCCAGACTCTTGCCCAGCCAGACTCTTGGCGACAGCGGCATCTACCACCAGCTGAAATTCAGGGGACCCTTCATATTGCTCCACTGCTGCGACGCACTGATCAGGGTAGGCCGCCCTCTCAGACACCGCCTTCGCCCTCTCCTCGTCCAGCTCCCGTTGTAGGGCCCCCCTTTCAACGGCCGCCGTCGCCCTCTCCTCTTCCGCCCCCCTCTTCAGACTCTCCAGCTCCGCCACTGCCTTCGCCTTCTCTATTTCCCACTCCCTCAGAAGCCTCCCCTTCTCCTCCTCTGCTCTGGCACGCTCCTCCCCCAACTCCTTCAACAGATCCCCAATTCTGGAATCTGCTTCATCCTTTTGCCTGACCAGCTCTTCATTGCTGGTCATGGCCTCTTCATGCTGCTCGACCGCCACGGCGTAGGCCCTTTCAGACTCTTCCAACTTTTTCTATTCACCAGCCAGTTGGAACTCGAGCGACATGACCTTACGGCGTGTGTCCTCCAGCTCCAACTTGACTGCTGGCAGATCGGCATGGGCAGTCTTCCAGTCGGCACTGTCCTTCTTCAATTTGGCCAACTGGGCCTTGGCCTCCTCAGCCTTCAACTTGGCAGCCCCTGCCTTCCTAAGGAGGGCCCCTGCCAAGGTAGTTACCTCCATTTGGGCGGAGCATAACCCCCTCAGCAGGTCAGCCTCATTATATCCTGAGGCCGCGCGCAGAGCTGTCTCTTCCACAATCTTCACCAGGCGGTCTGTCCCCGCCCTGGCTGGGCCTTCTTCTCCCTCCAACCTTCCAGCTATCGCGCGCGCGTGATAGATCCCCGTCGCCAGACGAACCCCTCCTTCCTTGGGGTCAGGCCCCTTCTGGACCTGTTCCCTTTCACCCGGCCAGCCTCACGGTCAGCTTCTCCCGTTCAGTCACCCTTGCGATCGGCACGGCTTCCAGTCGGCCTCTCCACTCGGTTCGAACTTCCCTTCCTTGTTACTATTCCCTTCATTGGACTAAAACTGCACTCAGAAATGGGGGACTACTGACATGGATGGGCCCACAAGGCATACGGCCCACAACAAACCACCCCAAACCCATCGCTTGGGACTAATAGCATAACCCGGTTGACAAAGCCCAGGACAGCTGGAGGCCATCTAGACATGGAGGGCCAATGGCATTCGGGCACATGGCAGGTGGAACACAGGCCACATCAGCAGACAAAGATCTGCAGAGTTATTACCACAACACATCATCATTAATGCAGCCCGTCATAGCATTTATTACGACAACACCTCCCCGTCGGAACAGAGCCCCCTCACCCTGAACAAGGTAAGCTACGGCACAGGCTTTCGGCGGAAGGGGGCACGTCACAAGGGGCAGTGAAATGATTACCAAAGGATATAAGCAAGGATACAAGACAAGAGGAAGGTTGGACTTTTATCTCTCTCTCTCTCTCTCTCTACATTTTTTTTGTCGACTACTGATTATCTCGCCAGAGGGTTCACTGGGGGACTGCCCCGTTCCCCTTTGGACTTGCTTGCAGGTCACTTGGCGGAAACATCATCCTGAACCGGAACTTGAAGAGCTTAGACCAGCTCGACCCATCCACCCGAGACGGACAGCATTATCATAACTCTAAAAGAAAATGAGAATAAAGAAATAATTTATTTTAGACAAAATTGTTAAGAAATTTTTTTTTTTAAATTAAGGTTTGTCTCATTACATTAAGAAAAAATTGTTAAGAAAATGAGAATACGGTTTCTATCATTGATTACCGTTAATTAAAGAAGAAATTATCTGGTCAATGAAATCAGGGACTTCCTTTTTCTAACTTTGTATAGAATAATTTCAAGAATTACTGTACAGAAGTTGAAGATAAACAGGGCAAATCCCAAAAATGCTACCAAGAATGAAAGAATGAGGAATATTTAGTAATTGTTCCCAAAAATTTTAGATTTGTCAAGAAAACCAAAAGTAATTTCCATCAGTAATTGTCCAAAACTAATTTCCATCAGTAATCGTCCATCAGGAATCGTTTTTGGCGTCATTTCCATCGCACAACAGTGCGTTTCCCATATGCCAAACAAAAAATAACATATGCACATACAAAAATTTGGAGAAAAATTTTGAATCACCCAGAACAATGGCTTTCAGAGATAAACCCACTAGATCGGGTTGAAGGAGATTGTATTACGAACAAAAAAAATAAATAAATAAAATAAAAATAAAAACCAGTACCTGATGACTGGTGGTGTCCAGGAGCTAAGTTGCAGTGTCCCCGTAGATGTGCACTCTAGTGGTGTTGGGCTATGGCAAGCTTCGCTATTCTTCTTCATCATTCAGCATCGTCGATTTGCCTTCGTCGCTTCTGCATTTGTCGGTGCCCTAAGTGAGAAAAGTGTTGTGTGTGGTTTGAATTGGTGTTGGTGTGAAACAGTTTGGCCTAAGGGTAGTTTAGTAAATTCACCCTGCGCTGTGTTGTTTGTAAGCACGTGAATGTGTTTTGTCTGGTAGTGGCTAATTTAGCATATTTTGGACGAATATGGCCAATTTAGCCCAAAACTAGATTGCCAAATTGAGGCTTAATCTTTTTAAATTTTTATCAAATTTAAATTAAATAAAAAAATATTTTCCCATAATTTTGAATTTCAGTAAGAAAAAAAGAAGAGGGAATTTTTTTTAGGGTCCTAGGCATTAAGATTTTATAGCATAAATGACATTCAATATTTTTATAATATCTAAGGTCCCTCAATATCGATCAAGAGAAAATTCGATCAAGAGAATTTCTCTAAACTTCCCATAGAATTTAGAAATTCTAGAAAGACTAAAGAATTTTTCTGGATTCCAGTCTAGAGATTTTCTCTAGATTTTCAGAGAATTTCTTTGGTTTTTGCAAGAATTTCTCTGGATTCAAACTAGAGAAAATTAAATATGCCAGAGAAAATTACACACACAAGCGTGTTAAGTGGCAGTTCTCTCTTCTCTTCCAATTTCATTTCTCATCTTTCCCAAATTCTCTAGTTTGCTCATAATTTTCTATGTGTTTTGATCAAACCAAAGAAGAGTGTGTTTTGACTAGGTATGTAAGAAAAATTGATAAAACTGAGCCGACTAATCGAAATCGATCAAAATTTAAAATTTTGGTCTGTTTTTCATAACATACGGTCTATTTCAGATTTGAAACTTTTGTACTGATGCAAACCAAACCGACCGAATATTATATTTAAATATTTTTATATTATATTTTCTTGAACATTATATGATAAGTAACTAATATAATACACTTTTGTCATAAAAATTAGGGAGAAAAACAGTTATAGGGAAATTTTTATATATTTTCTTCATTTATTTTCAATGAAAAATTCTATAATCTACTATAAAACCTTTTAAAATTTCATGAAATTTCTCTTCTACATCAAACCTACAAAACTGATAAAACTAAACCGTAGCATACGATCTGTATCGATTTCTTGATCATAAAAACTGAAAGGATCGGTTCAGTGCTAAATATATTCTCAATACCGGCCGAACCGAACCGTTTACATCCCTAGTTTTGACTCAACCATAGTAAAAATTGATAAAAAAGCCAACACAAACCAATTTTAACACATAGAAAATTGTGTTGCACCAATACTGTAACTCTTGTTTGTTACAGTGATTCGTCAAAAATCAAAATTGTTGCTGAAATCAATGAGTCACTTTAAACAAACTTCATATAAATTCATGGCACCGAACCACTCATCAATTACCCAACATTGTTGTACTTTTAGTGATCAAGTCAGTTTTGTAGCTAGGAAAATTCAACGTAGCATTAAAGCCATACAAGACTCTTGCAGCCTTATCATAAGAATAGATTTGAAATAAATAGCTATATCTAATGGCTTTAATTTTTATTTTTTATAGAAGGTATCCTTAGAGCTGTTCTTCAAGGGCTTTGCTCCGATAAGCCACTGTTCGGCAAGGAATTCGACAATAAGCCACTATTCTTACCTTTCCCCTTTTTCATCCTTCACGGCAAATCACCTACGATTATCCAATACTCCTCCGGTCGCAAAAAAACTGTATAATCCTCGACAAGCTCCACTTCTGACCGCCGCCATTGACCACCGCACAACAACCTACCTCTACCAATAGCAAGGTTAGGGCTTTACTCTTTTGTCTTCAAAATTCTTCTTTTATTTTGCTTCGTACATCCAATTTTGGTACCATACTTACTACAATTATATCTCTCTCTGTGTATATATACATCAAGTCACTAATTGCGTCTATGTTGCTCAATTTTGTTTACTTTGGGCCATGTTTGGTAATGTTCGTTTTGTTTTTTGAGTTTTCAGAAACAAAAACATTGGAAGGTTTAAAAATACCCATAGTTTCATATCATTTTTGTTTTTGTGCAAAACCAGTTTTCGAAAAGGGCTTCAACTTTCATTATTATTATTATTATTATTATTATTATTATTATTATTTTAGTGAAGGTATCCCATGAGCTATAGTTGTAACTTTTTTTTTTTTTTTTCAATTGTTGTTCAATCTGCTTTTAGTTTACGATGTTTTTTTTAAAAGCAAGGCCAGTAAGCTTGTGTGAGTTGAGATATAGAGAAATGGGTTCCAAAGCTCTCTTCTTCTTTTCAATCTTATCCTTCTCAATGTTGTTTCTCTCAATCTCAACCTAGCTTTTGCAGAAAATGAGGAAAGTGAAGAACAAGTTGGCCTAGTTATGAACTTCTACAATACATGTTCTCATGTTGAAGAAGAGATCAAAGAGCAAGTCAGGCTTCTCTACAAACGCCATAAGAACACTGTATTCTGTTTTTAAATGAGTATATGTTCTTATCATTTTGGATTAAAATGTAATTTATCTAATTTAATCTTAACATTAAGAAACTTAAATGGATTTAGTTTTTTAAAAGGTTTTGGGTTTTATCCAATAAATGAGTAAATGAGTATATATGTTTCTGGATCTTCATAAAATGGGTTTTATTGAATTTTTTTTAAAATTTGATTTGTGATATGATTTTCATTTATGAAATGAGTTTGATTCTTTAATGGGAAATGCGTGTTGATTTTTAAAATGAGCATTGATTTCCTATGATTTAACAAAATCAAATCATGAATTTCAGAGAAAATAGAGTGAAGAAAAAAAAAATCTATTTAACGAAAGAAGGAACCAAGGAAATAAAGGGTTTGGAGAGAGAGAATAGTTAGAGATGGTAGAGGGAGAGATAATAGGTAGTGGGACAGAGAGGAGAGAATAGAGATGATAGGTAGAGAGAGATTGAGTGGGGAAGATGGACAGAGAGAATGAGTAGGAGACCGTAAATGGAGAGAGTCAAAAAGAAAGAGTAAGTGGGCAGATGTAAAGAGTCCTACAGAATTGTGATTCATTTATCTCTCTTCTTAATATATGTGATTTATTTATCTCTCTTCTTCTTGATATATGAGACAGATTAAATAATTGAGAACATATGTAATTTGGAACATTTTTTAATTATTTTCTCTCAAAAAAATAATAATAAAGTCAAACGAAATTATTTTAATTTTTAATTATTTTAATAGATTAAAATGATTATATTTAGAAGATAATTAATTTAAATGAAAATGATTATGAATTTGATCTAAATAAGTCTGACTCAATAATTTTAATTTGAGTGCTATCTGTCAAAAGCCTTAACATTAGCACATTTCTTAAATAGATTAAAAATCAAAAAATATAGTTTGGAGGCAAAGGGCATTGCATTTGTTTTGGGATGTTTAAAATCTAATTTTTTGATTTTTTTGTATTTTTTTGAAAAAATGTGTAAAAAATGTGAGAGGTGATGTGACTTAAAATAAATTAAAAACTGGAAGATGACTTTTAATTATCTTTTCAAAATAGTCTTTTGTGTGCTAGCTGGTATTGAGTTTAAAAAATGTTTGTGAAAATCTTAATTTTTTGATTTATTTTGTCTTTTTTTGAAAAAATATGTAAAAAAATGTGAGAGATGATGTGGCTTAAAATAAATTAAAAGCTGAAAGATGACTTTAATCATCTTTCCAAAATACCCCTTTTGTGTGCTGATTGGTACTAGGTTTAAAAAATGTTTGTGGCAATCTTTTTTATACCTGTGCTGAATATTGATAGAAATTTTTTGATACATGTGATAATAACGGCTGGAAATTTTTTTTAGTTTACAAATTTTTTAACCTATTTTGAGAAATGAGTTAAAATTCACTTTTTAATTTTTAACTTATTTTAGATCATATTATTTCTCATAGTTTTTACACGTTTTTTAAAAAAATCAAAAAAATTAAAAAATCAACTTTTATTTTATATATATACATCTACCAGTACACGCATCTATTCACCATGCACACACAAAAGTAGTTTCGTCCCACGCCGACCACTCGGGTGTGGCACACCCGAAAACTAAATATGTTTTGAATTTTAAATTTGTAAAATTTATTTCCAAATGTACAATCAAATTGGCTTCGTTTTACGTTATAAGTTGGGATTAAAATGATTACAAAATAACAAGATAGACTAAAAATTAATAATATAAAATATCACATTCAAATTATAATTATTTTTAATTTTTCTCTCACAAAAATAAAAAAAATCAAAAAATTCATCTCAAATGATATTTTTTAGTCTTAAAATAGCTAAAAACTCAATTCACTTCCCAAACGAAATCAAAATTTCAAGTTTGACAAACTCTTTTAAAAAATATAATTATAAACTTCATTTAAAAATTCAAACCAAATAGACCATCTATTAATATTTTTTGACCACAAATTTTTTATTTTTTATTTTGGCAACAAGTTAGTTAAATTACATTTAATTTTATTTTAATCTCAAATTTATTTTGAAGGCACGAACATACACTAATATATACATATTGCAAAGACCTCTTCGTTGAGCTTGAAGGTCCGTCGGGAAGAGATTGAATGAACCAAGATGACATTGAAGAACTCTTAGACAGGTTTGGAACCATGATTGTCGGCCATGAGTGTGAAACTCCAAGCTGATCTTGCCTAGGGTTTTCATTGAAGAGAAGCTTCCATTAGAGAGAGATTGTGATAGTCGTGATCTAGGTTTGGTGCATCTGGCTATGAAGAGAGAATAGAAAGAGCGAGAGAGAGAAAGAGTGAGGATGATGATGAAGAGAGAGAGAGTGGGTTTAGAAGAAATGAGAGAAACACACTACCTATTACGGGTGAGGAAGCTTAGGCTTAAAAAAATATTATCGACCTCTTTCATTATCAAATGGTAGAGAGAAATATTAGACTGATAATCCCTGAAAAAAAAAATAAATATTTTTTTAAAGCATAAAAAGGTGATTTTTTTTTGAAGCTAGAATTTAATTGCTGATAAGAAAATCCTTCATAATGAGAGTCTACGCCAATGGTTTGTTTTTTTTTTTTTTTTAATGAGATTTCGCAAAGAAATATTACTTAAAAGTTGAGATTTGATGAAGCTGTAATTTCTCGAAATTAAAGGGTCATGTTATTGATTCGGGATATATTAGATTTGCAATGGACATTGCTAGCTGGGTGCTCCATCCTACTCCAATAAGCATAATATAAACACTACATTAAAAAATAGTCCAACATGTAAATATATACTCAACATTGATGTTAACCATGCTACCAAAAAAATGTTGGTTCAGATTAAGAATCATAAAAAAATCAGTTTTGATAAATAAAACGGCCCTAGCAACATATTCATCTCAATTACATTCACAATCTCAAACTCATCAGAAAATATAAAGAGAATTGCAATGTACAGTGGTTTTACAAGACCCTCTGAGACAACATAAACTGGGGGAGAATCCCTTAATTCTCCACCCTCTTACCTTCTGGAATACTTGTAATGTAGAGCCGAGATCGAATGAATCGGCCCATCAAATTCAATACTTATGCTGAGACTAATAAAAGTCATCTCATCAAGCTGTAGTTTTGTTGTTCAAATCCCATGATCAATTCATCGACAGGAACTATAGTCTTGAAAAGTCATGAGGCCCGCCTTACATTTCACAACCAGAGAAACTTCAGCTGGAAAATCTCAAACTTGAGGTTGTATTCTAGGTAGTTTTAACTTTGAATAACTTGTATATGCAAGCAACAACAAACACTGGTGACTTTTATGTAAATTAGCTGTTGCCCTCGTACCTCAACTCCATTACCCCATATGTATTTCCCTCCACTTCCTGATCATCCCCCTCTATCTCATCGAGTTTGTCTCCAAAATATCCATCTTTTGTAATATTTATTTTAGGCATCTCTGCGAAATGTCCATGTTTGGCAAGCAAAGCAACCTCGTGAACTCTTCTGCTACTTCCGTATCTCCAGTCTCTTTCAAGTATACTACACATGCTGTTAAAGTAACATAATTAAGTTTCCATCCACGTTGATCAGCCATGATTGCCTTCTTCATTATCTCCACTGCTTTTGCCATCTGGTTATCTTTGTAGTATCCAGTTGCCAGATGATCCCACGTGCCTGCTGTAGGCTCCTTTCCTCTCTCTATAGCCCGGCTTATGTACATTTCAGCCTTCTCCAAAAGCCCCTTCTTGCAATAAGCATTGATAAGCAAATTTGGAATATCAAAATCAAAAGACGTATTCACAGATTCCCACTCCACTAAGACCTTCTCAGCTCCATCAAGGTCATCCAACTTGACCAATGAGCTTATCATGCGAAAATAGCCCCTATTGTATATTTTCCCCATTTGCTTGTACAAATTCCATATACGATACAACTCATCTTTGTTACCAAGACCAGCATATAGAGTGAGGAGAATTTCATAAGCAAACCCTCTTCTTTTACTATGTATATGTTGCTCTGATTTCTTTAGCATTTCCAAACTTTTTTCGAAAAGTCCAGCTTTCAAGTACCCATTTGCTGCTATAACATAAGAATTCCAATCCATGGTGAATCGAGGATCGCTTTCCATATGTGTAAGAAGCTTTTCCATTCCCTTTATGTCAGACACAGCTGCATATGCATTCAATCGGATGTATACTGTGGATCTCTCACAACTGATGCCCTTCTCTTCCATCTCTTTGATGAGAGAATCAAACTTTTCTTGCTGTCCCATCTTTGAATAGAGATTCAGCATAACGTTATAAGACAGTGATTTTTTCAAAATCCCGAACTCCCTCATCTTCTGCATGATGGTCTCTGCTTTGGCCAAGGATTTCTTGTTGGCATAGCAATTCAATAGAGCGCCACAAACATGGAAGGTTCTCAAAGTGTCTGGGATGTTATTAAAATACTTCTCTGCCTGTTCTAGGCCATGAACCTTCGATACCAAATCCAACTGAACTGCAACGTCTCCAGGTGATGGGGCAAGGTTCAAACTGTGACTCATCCACTCAGACAACTGAAGTAAGAGTGAAAAAAACTACTGAAGTACCAACACAGTGTTAAAGATTGTAGAAATGAGATAATTTGAGTAAATAAATACCCCTACATAAGCACGCCGAAAGCTCAAAAAAAGTGAACTGCATAACCAATGAAGACAAACTAACATAAAAAGTAGGGAGTTGACGACAGGCAAAGTTTATAGAAGGCATAATTTAAAAACATTCAAGTTGGAACCCTGTTATTTAATGGAAATTTTGGAAAGCATGATCAGTTGTCACTGTCTGGTTTTTTTTACTGGCATGAATTTGAAGTGAATTAAGTGATGTTCTTGGAGACCCACGTAGTTTGGGAGCTATGCTTTATTCAAGCAGTCAGGATTGGGAGCTCAAGGCCAATAAAAGGGGCAGATTTTGCTCGAGATTTTTGTAGTTCTATGGAGCACAATTTTGAGCCAGGATCTCTTCAAAAAGGCATTTAGTATGGATAAATGCCTTCTAAGGTCCATAGCTGTTAGTCTAGAGGAAATATCAACTACTTGGTGTTGTATGTGAAGAAAGGCCAAGGAGACTGCTAAACACCATTTGATATGTTGTAAAGCACCTAGAGATCTTTGGGTGTATGTTGTGTTCCCAATTTAGCTGCTTTGAGTCAACTATGTATGGTTGCTGAGCTTCCTGGATATTGGTTAGGAAGATTTTTCTAGCAAAAAACTAAGCAAGCTGGAGGGAAGTACCCTTGGCCCTTGAGACTCATGTGGTGTCATCAGAAGGAGAGGAATAACACATTTTTTTAGGATGACAAGATGTAGGCCAAAGTTGAATCCTTGGATGTTGCAATCTAATTCGGGTGTCAGGGAAGTTTCATAATCATTTATGCTATTTTTCTGATTTTATAGGAAGGTTGATATTTTGGATGGAGTTTAATTTTGTTTGCTCTGGTTCAGTCGTTAAAATTCAGCCCATCAACCTTAAGGCTGTGGTTTTGAACATGAGGGAAGCCACTTTGTGCAAATAATGCAAATAATGGCAAAGGTTAGATTTGTAACCAATCTACCACTTCAAGACCCCATCATTCCACTCTTCACCGAATTGTTTTAGCCCTACGGGGTACATACCACTGCATGGATCAATGTTTCTGAATTCATTCTACTCAAAGCTACATGTTTTTTTTTTTTAGTAATTGTTGTAAGTGCATAAATAATCTTCATTTTATTAACTTTTAAACAATTTCTTCCTTTTCACTATCAAGTGCCTCGTTCTTTTAAATTTTTACATTGGTTACATTTCTCATTCCAATATCTCTCATTTCACTTACATTAACATTTTAATCCAGAATTATTGTAACAATAAGCTCAGATTCACTTCAATAGCATCCCACATATTGAGCAACAAGCAAATCATGGCTTCTTTCTATGCACATATAAAGTACTTTAGGGCTATTTATCAAAAAAAAAAGAAAGAAGAAAAAAAAAAAAACTGGTCTAGGGCTCATTTCATGGTGGCTTATTTCTGAGTTCTGATCCAATAGAAAGCTTACAGTTCAAACAAAGTACACCCATTTATTAGCTTTTCCTTAAAGGAGAGTCATTTAAACCGCAAAAACAAAAAAACATGGATGATAGTCTTAATCACAATTTTTTCATTTTTATGGGAGTTGTCAAATTCTATCATAGAAACCAAAAAACAAGATGCAACATTATAATGAACAAGGACCAGAAAAATGATTTGGATTTCCAACTTTTGAGGTACACTGACCTGGAGAGCGTGATTGAAGCGTTTGTATTTTCTGAGGAGCTTGATGATGGTTTTGAGTTCAGATTTGTCAACAGTTCTACCTCCTTCGACCCATTGATCCAGAATCGGAAACATCGAAACCCTAGGGTCACCTGCAAGTGATATTCGATTGAACAGAGTGTCCTTAGAAGTTGAAGATGTTGTTGGGGTTTGGGTAATATACAACATAGCCCTAAAACCCCTGCCAAGAACATTATGATCACCCAATAAATTTGACGAATTGCATGAACGCACAAGCTTCATCATCATCACCTCAGAGAGAGAGAGAGAGAGAGAGAGTGAGGTTTAGGGTTTAAAATTAATGGGCCTTGCACGCTTTAAGAAAAACAAGCCAGTGCTTTTTTTGTGGGACCTGGGCATGAGGCTCAATCTTTAAGCCCAAACCAGTCATGATAACGAAAAGAAAAATTAATAAATAAACACATGGTTCACTTTTCTTTCTTTTTTTTAATAAATTCAAGATCAAACATAAGATAAAAGGGCAAAAGTGGTATAAATGTTGCAAAGTCTGGTGGTAAATCGCTCTATCATCTAAGAACAAATAAATTGATGTAATGATTGAGACACTCCCTTATTAAACGTGATATTTGAGTTCAAATCTTATCATTTTAAATATAACTTTCCATCATTCTTTCTTAACCAAATATATATTCACCATCTATTTTGATCAATTTAGTAGTTGCTTGAACTGTTGATCAAATGAAGCTCATAATTGAGCCACTTGGATTTCCAAAAATACAATTGAATGATTGTTTGTTGTAATAGATTCCATTGATGCTAACATGATGACCTAGAGTCACACTAGGGATAATTTTAACCCACGTTCAATTTGGTATTGATTGAGGAAAAGTAAAACACTAAATTAAGCTTTAACCGCTACATCTTGCAAGAATGGTGACAAGAGATTTACAAAAAAAAAAATATATATATATATATTAAAGTTGCGTCTAAATTTTGGATTTATGAAGAAAAAGAAAAGGATAAAAAACGTTTAAATAGTACACATTAATGTGTGTTTGCGAAGGGAAAGATTGAAAACACACCTAATTTTTGACATAGTGCATAAACACACCCAAATGATGTTCGATTAGGAAATAAGTAATCATCAGAAGCATCTTCTCTTAGCTTACAAGTAATTTAAACTGAAGCCACTATAATGACGAAGGTACAAGCTAGAACTGAAAACACAACTTTAGAGTCCTGAATTCTTCTAATGGGACACATCCTTAGCTCTTCAGAAAGTTAAAAGGGCATTAATAAAAGAATATTCTCCAGATGAAATCAAAATCCGATTCTCCGCAGCAAAATTGAGTATGTCAGCTTACTAATCAGTGAGACTACTCTGGCATGTTCTAAGACGACACAGCAAAGTTCCCATCTTCAAGTTAATGTGAGATCACATATTCATATTCTTCAGTCGAAGAAGGTTCAGTTCACAAACTACTATTGAGTTACTTCATCAGTGGTAAAACCTTTCATTTTCATTTGATCAAGAACCCCTGATGAGATTGATCTTCCTGTTGCGACACTAGTCCTCAGCAATCTGTTGTAACTATCCTTGGTCAAAGCACCCGGGTCCTCGAGTAACATTATGATTTCCTCCATCACTTCCACATCCCCTTGTCCTTCCAAATACTCAAGGAATGCATCCAAAGTACTGGGATTTGGTCTCCATCCCGTCGTCCTTCCAACCAACAATGCCTTCTTAAGCATTTCCACCGCCTTGTCCATTTGCTTGTTTTGCATATATCCCACAGCTAATATGATCCAAGAACTTGCAAAAGGCCTTCTTCCTTCAATAGCCTTGCTTATGGCTAATTCTGCCTTGTCAAAAAGTCCTTTCCTGCAATATGCAACAAGTAGCCGATTTAGTACCCGAAAATCATAAAACGTGCATATGGTCTCCCACTCCTGAAAAATTTTCTCGGCCCCCTCAATATCATCAAGCTTTGCGAGAGATGAAATCATTACAGAATATGATGGATTATGCACTTCATTTAATGGCCTGTGTATATTCCAAACTCTGTAAACCTCGTCCTTAAGGCCAGTGCTGGAATAGAGAGAAACAAGATGCTGAAAAGCCAATTTTCTACCAACAGGCATTGTCCCCTCCATTTTCTTCAGAACTGTTAAAGCCTTTTCAATTAACCCAACTTTCAGATATCCATTAGCTGCAACTGAATACACCTCCCAATCAGCAATACAATAGGGATCCTCCTCGATATGATTCAGGATCTTCTCCATCCTAGAAATGTCAGATGCCATTGCATAAGCACTTACTTGGGTTTTCAATGTGAACATATCCAAAGGGATTTCCAGATTTTCCATTTCTTGTATCAACATGTGTATCTTGCTGTGTTCTCCAATCTTAGAGTAAAGGCTGATCATCATGTTGTAAGGAAAAGATGTTGTAGCCATACCCATTTCTCGCATTTTCTGCATTATGGCTTCAGCTTTCACCACATATTTCTCTCGAACATATACACGGAGAAGAGCACCATATGCATGGAATGATTTCAAGTTAGTTGAAATACTATTAAAGAAAATTTCTGCACGCTCTAATCCACAAACTCTGGATATTAGCTCCAACCTAACTGCAACATCAGTTGGTGATAATTTGTAATACTGCCGATCAGACATCCACCGAGACATATAATTCGGGTGTGTGAGGTCACCCAAAGCCATTTTTAAGAAAAAAAAGCTTTATTTAACATTGAAAAATGTCAAATAGAAAAATGCAAGGTTGGGATTCAACCTGGTGTGCTTTCAATGGATCACACACAACTAAATGACACACCACAATATGGGAAGGCAATTTAGCAATACTATCAAAATACCAGGGAATAATATAGTAATCTTATATTTTATTTTCTGGAGGAACACCTAAACAGCTCTCCATACAGTGATGCACAGCATGCTACATCCTGATCATGACCGATAAGGAAAGATATGATATAAGTTCAGGCTCTAATCCCTCGCTGAAAATCCACAACAACGTAATATGAGCCCACAAAAGAAAACATATACTAGAAAACTGGGTTGAGCAATAGATCATACTGATATTTTTTGTTTATGGGACTGACTTGTAGAATCAAACAATGACAGCTCTGGGTTAAGATTAAATATTTTATGGGCAAATTACACTTTCCACTAGGGTTAAGCCAAAAAACACAGTGCCCCCTGAACTTTAATTTGTGACACTGAACCCCCCTAACGTTAATACCAAAGTGAAAAAGGAGATGACTGTAATGGAAAGGTTAAAAAGACAAATATAACCCTCTTATTTCTCCTAGTTGTTCACTTTGAAACCCACTAGAGCAGGGTTTAGTGTCACAAATTAAAGTTCAAGGAGACACTGCATTTTTTGGCTTAACCTCATAGGAGTAGAGTAAAATTTACCCATATTTTATTTAATAAAGCACCAATGATGTCATTTTAAAATAATTTATTTAATAAGAACATTTTCTTTGTAATTGTTTCAGCCATTCTTTGATAATTCCCAGAACCAAAATCATTTCTTCGTAGCTCATTAACCACTATGCACAATTCAGTTCTTCCAAATATATCATAAAGACTCGTTTAAGCCCTATTTGGTTCCTGAAAATTTTGAAGGGAAAGCAAATCTCGTCTTCCTTGCATTTTCTTCCCATGCTTAATATGAAAATAAAACTAAAAATATTCTCAAAAAGATCAAAAATCAATAAGTATGGGAAAAACATCTACAATAAAAAGAAAATTTGCTCTCTTGCTTTAGCTCATTTTTCATTCCTTCTCAAGGCAACCAAACAATGTAGACTGAATTCCTATTTGTCTTCATTCAGTTACTTTCTGAAATGTTAAAGCTTTTTGATTCTTTGGGACATGAGAAGATAAAGTTTTCTCCGTCACTTGAGACTGTGTTTGGATCATAGATTTAGGTAGGAATTTGAAAAGAGAAGCGGAAAGGAAAAAGTGGGTGAAATATTTCCTTTTCGAATCCCTAGCCAAATATCCAAAGACAGCCTGAATGTATACTGATTTTAGTTTTTATTTCTTATTTGCAGTACCAAATTCAAATCCTGAACTAATTTCAAATTCAAACAGAAGGAAATTAAACACAAGCTCAACTAAATTTTCTTTTAATTTTTCCAGTCTCTTTTCTAAGCAAACAAGCAAAAGCTTAATGTTTGTCTATAAACATTGTATTTGTAATTAGTTATTAGACATCAGAACTATAAATGTAAATCACCATTGTCCTCTTTATTTATATGTCTATACAGAGAGATATATATATATATATATATATATAAGATGCAAATGTGGGAGAGAGAGAGAGAGAGAGAGAGAGGGAGGAACCTCTAAAGCGTGTTTGAATCTGTTGAAATTCTTCATGAGGTGAAGGAGTGATTGGAGCTCTTGTTTGGTAACGGGTCTACCTTCTTCAGCCCATGCATTGAGCACTGGAACGATGGAGATTTTGGGGTCTCGGAAGGGTACAAGTCGATTATACAGTGAATCGACTGAAGAAGAAGAAGAAGAAGAAGAAGAAGAAGATGATGATGATGATGATGATGATGATGATGATGATGATGATGAGGTTAGGGTTTCGGTGGAGAAGAGTGAAATTAAAAACCTAGAGGAGCTTCGACGATGACCCAAATAGCGAACCAAACTGATCAAAGACAAACACTTCATCCCCTCTCTCTCAAATACAGAACTGTGTTAACTGAGACTGTGAAACAGGGGTTTTTGGAGCGACCCCGGTCTATAACCATTTTTTAGTGGGCTAGGCTAGGAATACTAAATTTTTTTATTAAATAAATGACTAAATATTTGATATAGATGTGAGGTCGTATTGGCAAAAAATTTCAGCTCCGGTACAGAACTCGAAAATCGGGGCTCGAATTTGAGAAGGAAGAAGGAGGAAGAAGAAGAAGAAGAGAAGGAGGAAGAGGAAGAAGAAGGAGAAGCAGAACTGCAGGGGCCATAAAAATGGGGTCGGAGGCGGAGGCGGGACTGCGATTCGACGAGCGAGGATCTGCGATGATCGGCCGATGAGCTGCGATGACGATGACGACTCTCTCTCTCGCCTCTCGCCTCTGTTTCTCTCTCGCCTATGTTCCAACGAAGAAGAAGAAGAAAATGAAAAAAAAGGAAAAAAAAAAATCGAATCTCGTTTTGCGTTTCGAGCCAAATTCGAGCCTTGATTTCGGGCCCTCAAATATTTTTCAAAAAATTTAAAACTTAAAATATTTTTTTTAATACCAAAATTGAAAAAAATGCGTAATATATAGTTTAGGCACTATTTAGCATAATTATTTAAATAAATGTATTTATTTAGATTATATTATTTTTTTATTTTTTATACATCTTTTTATAAAAAATTAAAAAATATACTTATTTAAATCATCTTAAACAATTCTTAGTTAATTTAAAATGTTTTTTTTTTCTTCTTAAATTCAAATTATTACAAAATTTATTTGAGTACTCAAGCCAAAAGTCTAAAATTAGATTTATTTATTTATTTATTTATATGCCAAATGACTAAACTATCTTTATATCTATATAATAAGACATAATAGTTTTTGAAAATGTATGAGAGACACATTTCATTTGAATGGCTCTGATGAATGGGTGGTTCTCGCCCAACACTTTCTCCCTAAGATACAAATGATTTGCTTGTGTCTCCCTCAGTATCTACCCTCTGTCTCCCCATACCTTCTGTCTACTATCTGTCTTCCCATACCCTTTATCTACCTTCCCTCTCTATCTCCCTCTCTGTCTCCCCATTGCTGAATTCCTTGCTCTGTTTCAATCTTCTGGGTGTGTTTTTGGGTTTACCCACATTGGAAAACTCCTACAGATTTATTATTGGTGAGATGTATGTTGTGTGTGCAAATTATCTTATTGTGTTGAGTTATTAACAATTGGGTTATTATGGTGTCATTCTGGGTGTGTGCAGTTTTGGATTACACGGGTGATATACATTTTATTATGGTGTCTTCTGGGTGTGTGCAGATTTGAATTAGTAACCCGTGCAACAGATTTGAATGGGTGTGCTAGATTTGAATGATATATATATATATATATATATATTGAGTTATTATGGAAAAGATACACCGTGCAATAGATCTATAGTTGTTGAATTCTGCACAGAAATTTTGGAAAAGTATTATTATTATTAACTGCTGGGTTCAATAAAGTTATTGAATTCTATAGTTATTGAATGATATAGATATATGGAAAAGTATTTTTAACTGCTCGGTTCAACAGAGTTATTGAAAACATGACTTTAACCAATTCAGTATTATTATTTAGTGTTGAAAACATGACTTTAATTGCTGGGTTCAAGAGAATTGATTTGGGTAATTGACTATTATTTAGTATTCTCTTGAATTTTTGAATTTAGTGTTGAAAACATGACTTCAATATGTTCTTCTTCTTGAATTTTTTTTTTCCTTTATCAACTTTTGCCTTCATCAGAGCTTCTGCGGATCACTCTAACCACTCTCACCGTTGTTCACTCTGGCTACGACATCACTTTGGCTACTCAGCTATTCATTACAGTAATTTTTTTGTTCACTCCGGCTATTTAGCTGCTCGATATCCTGCTTGGCTGCTCGGTTAGTTTATTACTTTGGTTCTTATTTTTTTTCTTTTGTTATTGTTTTGGTAATGTTTGGTAGGCATGACTATTGAGTAAAACTGAAGAAGAAGAACAAGTTGACTACATTAAAGAGTAGTTGCAAAGGATATGTTTTTTATCACCAAAATCACTTGACTCTGTTTTTTATCACCAAAATCAGTTGGCTCTGTTTTTTATCACCAAAATCAGTTATTGCTTTGCTATGTTTTTTACCAATTTTTGTCCCTTCTCCTTTTCTCTCAGTGTGTTGGGTCAGTATTTTCCAGTTATTAACCAAAATCAGTTATTAACTTATGGTTGTTTTTTTCAGTGTGCTGGCTGGTTATTTACTTCCAATATTCAACCATTAATTTGGTTTTTTCAGAGTCATAGCAACTCCCTTACTTCCAATGTACCGTCAACACCAAATAATATCATGTTAATAATTTTAAAGTTATTTACAGAACCAAACAAGCATCAGACATGCAGAAGTATAACATGGGCCAGTGGGTGTGAAGTCCATGTCCATGCAGTGTTGTTAGTGAGTTGCTATGACTCTGCTCAATTTGGAATAGTAAGAAAAAGAAAATTGTTTTCTCCATTTTAGCTCCAAAAACTCACGGAAATAGTTCTTTGGCTCTATAATTGATTATTCTTTTTAGGGGTCCAAATGATGATATGGACAAAAAATTTAATTATTTTTTTTTAATTTGAGAGCTAAATTCGTAATTAATTTCAAACTCCAAATCTAACATCTTAAGTAATAGATTCTAATAAATTTGTAAGCCTTTTAAGTGTACACATATAAACATATAGAAATTCTTATTTATTAGGTTAATAACATCTAAATTCATGCTCACATGCATATAGCATCTAAACTGTAATGTCACGCCAAATTTATCAATAGAATCTAAACTGAACATATCAATAGATTAAACATAAAGAAAGCTGCAAAACACCAAATTTATGAATTCATTCATATAAGAAATTGGAAATTTGTAACTAATACTACTCACAAAATGTAATTGATGCTCCAGAATAATACTCACAAAATCTAAACTAATAATACTCACAAAATTTATGAATATGGATGCTCCGGATCTCTTATATCCCTCACAAAATGTAATCGATTCAAGTCAAAGATCACAACAGTTCAAATTCCAATAACAATCCTCACCTATTAATTGAATTGACCTCAATTCACCTAAGTATAGCATGGCCCTGTTTTAAGTTTCATAGGAGTTTCAGAGGTGTGTTGAACTTTATTTCCTCCGTGCCTTTAGGAGGAAAGGAGGATTGGTAGGTGATGGTTGATAGATATATACACACTGAGAGAGAGTAGCTGTTTGAGTGATGGTTGATAGATATATATACACTCAGAGAGAGTAGCTGCTTTGTGCTCATGGAGAGATAAAAATTGGTAAAACATAATTATTTGGCTATTATACACAGGAAAAACATATTTGGCTATTAGATATATTTGTATAGTAGCTGTTTGAGTGAGGTTATACACATTTGTATATTTGGCTATTAGAAGGAAAAACATAATAGCTAAAACTGGTTTGGGGTTCATTGGTTTGGTGTTAAAAAAAAAAAAAAAGTTTATACACATTATGTTTACTATCAACTCTCATGGTTGATAAGGTTGGTCTCAAAATTATTTGGCTATTATACACAGGAAAAACATAGTAGCTCCAAAATTTTCACTAAATCAAGAATGAACAAAAAATTTCACCAAATCTCCAATAATAATACTTTTAATCTTTTTTGATAAAATTTTAAAATAGAGTATGGATAGGAGATGGTTTTTAGGATAAGTTTGAAATTTTTTTTGAAAAGATTTGAAGATGCGAAGAGAGTACGGATTGGAGTATTCCATATTAGAGCAAGCTTTTAATCATATTTTCACTCAAATTTGATGAACAGAGAGAGAGAGAGAGAAAGAGAGTAAGTTTAACTAATCATATCCATCATGGTTTGGTTGTCCTGACTCCTTATTGTTGTTGTTAGAACTTAAAGCTTGGATTAGGATTGGTTGTCCTGACTCCAATGGGTAAATTGAAGTGAAAATTTTGTTTAAATTTGGTCAATTTTGCTGCATTATTAGAAAGAAGTCAATTAGTCTCTCTCATACCCTAACCCAAGGACCTTTACAATTATTTATTTTTTTGTTCTTCTTGGAGGCTTGAGTGCTAGGTATAGTAGTAGTGGGTAGTTTTGTAGATTAACTTGATATTGAAAATCATGTGTGCACTGCTACTTGCATTGTGCCTTTAGTGAGGCATAGTCGGGTTGCTTCATCGTAGTTATGTGATGATATCTTTTGATGTAATGTGGGCTTCTATTCTCCTTTTTATTTATTTATTCTTTTCAAAATAAAAACCTAGGCTTAGGCACCCATAGGATTGTTTGAGAAAAAGACATTATTCATTTCTATTCAACTTACTAAACGATCAAGCGCATCACTAATTACTAGAATGCTCAGTTGAAGAACTCTACATGCTCAATTTTGTTTTTCAAAAATAGATGCAGTCAACCATGATTTAGTCACCCTTTTAATGAAAGAACATTTCATTTAGTAGGTCACACATGATTGCAAGATATAGAGAGAGACATCACTACGATATACCTTTATACAAAATATCATGCTGACTTGTTTGAGAGATATGATTTTTTAGAAATTCTTTTTAGTTTAAAAATTACAATAAAATATTAAATAGAATAAAAATAAATTTCTTAAAAAATAAAAGTATTTGAATAAAAAAAGGTAAGAAGAAAATTTAATATGGTATTTTTATTTAATCTGAATATAATTCTAGATGAACAATAAATTATTATCTATAACCCTCTTTTTTTAAATAAAAAAAGTTTAACGAACTATCACTTTTTAATAAGAAAAAATTAACGTTTCTTTTTAATTTATTTAGCAAAAGTAACTTTGAGCCAAAGATATTTTTATTCTTTATTTTAATTTTTTTTAATTGACAATTGAGATAAAAAAAAATTAAATAAAAAATCTAACAAAATCCAACATGTTTAGTAAGTACTAAAAAAAGTTATGTTTTGTTCTTTTGTTAAAAAAAAATTATATTAAAAAATATTATTGTTCAAGTCCTTATATTAAAACAAATTATATTTAGACCAATAATATTATGACACATCATTATGACACATGTGAATATTGATCTCATTTTGAAGAATTTAAATTTGAAATTTTATTTTATAATTTAATAGAGGATGCAAAATTTAAGGAATGAATATTGATCTTATTCAAATTATAATAACATAATTTAAGTAAAAATCCAAATTTGAAATTTTATTCTAAGAACATAAAATTAATTTGTAAACCAATCATATTGTAACATGTATTGACAAAAAATTAAACAAAATAAAAAAAATGAGAAAAAAAAATTACAACTTTCAACCTTAATGAAATGACAATATTTTGCAATCATTATTTAAAACTTATATATTATGAAATAAATCATTATAATTTTAAATTAAATTAATGAAATGCTTTCCATATTTAGTGCCTCTCAAATTTATATATTTGATATACTTTCCATTTGAAAGTCACAAATCAAGACTAATTTTTTTTTGGGGTTGCATGAATCAGAGCTATACAGGATTTTTTTAATTATTTAAAATCAAAAAATTACAAATTTTAGTTTGAAATATTGGAACTCCCACAAGACTTGCGGTTAGAAAGCCCCTTTTACTTATAGATAATATATAGATGTCGATATATACATAGATAGATAGATAGATTTAATAAGAATTTATATTTGTTTTACATATTTTTATAATATACTAATTATTTTTAAAAAGAAAGTAGGAGTGATTTATTTAGTTGATCTTCCTGTAACAAAAAAATTAAATTGACACTCAAAAAAATTTATTTAACATTTTATTTGTTGTGTAATATATTTATTACAAATATTTTTTTTGTACAAATGATAAATATTTTTATAAATTTTGTACAGATGATAGATATTTTTATAATTTTTTTTGAATATTTTTTTATAAATATTTTAGTACTCTGTGTTGTACAGATGATAAATATTTTTCATAAATATTTTTTGAATATCTAGAGTTTTTAATTAAAAGAAAAATTTCAGAGACTTGGCATTTTAACATTTATGTGTAATATGGCAAGAGAGTTTATTTATTTTTTTTTTTTGGCACCTTTTGAAAGGAGTATAGTATTCTATGTTGTATTTCAAAAAATTCTGGTGAATGTATATATGTGTATATTACTTTAGTTGTCTTCATGAAAAAAAAAATGTATTAAACTTACAAGAATTTAACCTAATGCAAGTATTTAACATAATCTATTTTAATTTGAATCAAATTCACCAAGTATTTAACTTAACTCAAAAAAATGTATCATTTTACCATTCTAAAAAAAAAAAAAATTGTATCATTCTAAACAGAGAAGGCATGTGCCTTTGGTATCTATTGAATAATTTTTTTTGGCATAAATTTGTGATTATGATTGTTACGGGTTTTGATTTTGGTTTTAATTTCATCTTGTAGACACCCCATTTTTGATCGACCTTAAGACTCTGACGTCATCGTTTGTGCACATGATGATTGCGCATGTTTGTGCTTGTTTCGAGCGCTCGAAGTTCTCGGCTGAGTGCCTTGTCTTTGAGCCTCTTAACACTTTGTGTTTTGGCCTTGGTTTTTGGGCCAAACTTTGGTGCCTTTGCCTGGAGGGAGAGAGAGGCTTGTAGGCCACTTTTTGTAGCTGTAGGCTACTTTTCCCTCTTGTAGGCCACTTGTAGTGGCCGATAGGCTAGTTTCAGGAGCTTTCGGCTGAGTGCCTTGTCTTGGGGCCTCTTAGCTCTCTTCTTTTTGGTTTTTTTTTGGATCATACCTTGTTACCCCTTGCCTAGAGGGAGGGGAGGACCTGTCCGCCACTTTTGGCAGTTGTAGGCCACTTTCTCCTCTTGTAGGCCACTTTAAGTGGCCGGTCAGCCACTTGAAGTGGCGTACGGCCATTTTTCTGTTTTACAGATATTTTTGGTGCCAGTTGTGCCAGCTGTGGGTCACTAAATGCATCCTCCATACACGCATGGAGGGATTGGAACAAGTTCTAAGCTTGTCAAGCAAGCTTTTGCTTGCTTTGCTTATATAAGGGGAGGTGCTTCCCCCTTATTGGGGGTTCAGATTTTTTGGAGAACAAAAATTTACTCTCTCTCTAGATTTCTCTCTCTCTCTCTCTCTCTCTCTATATATATATATATATATATATTGTGCTTAGAATTGTATTTTCTTTGCATTTTTGTACACAACCCTCCTAGCCAAACACCCTACCTTGGAGCTGAGGTTTCTTGAGGTTTGTTTGGAGCTTAAAAAAAAACTGATTTTGGCTCAAAAGTGGTGCTGTTATTGCTATGCTTCAAAGGTAATGCCTTGTTCCCTTTTAAAGCTTTATTTTGATCATTAGTTTGGCCCTCTTTGCATGCTATTTTAGGCCTAGCTTTCAACTACAAAAACTTTTGTTTTTAAGTGCTTAAAATGGTTGTCTAAGGCCTTGTTGGAGTTAGGGGTGGTCTACCCCCTTTTGTAGCTTATTTTGCTTTGCTTTGTGCTATCTCTTAAGGCCTTTGAGATCACCTTTGTTTGGCCTTTTTACCACTAAATTTTAGAGGAATTTCAGTGGTGGAAAGTGTGTTTTGGGACCCAAAATAGATGGGGGTGGTCCCTTCCCCTTTGTACCTTGTTTGCATGTGTTGTTGGCTCATCAAGTTAGCATGTTTTTCTACCCTTTTAGGGCTCAATCTCATCATGTTTTTTGGCCTCATTTTAGCATGATATAGCTCTATTTTTTGTTGGTTTGGCCTCTTGTTGTTTGCATCTTGCACTTGTAGTGTAATCTTGTCTATTAGCCTAACATGCTTGATGCTTTAGCCCACTTTTCTAGCATGTGTTAGCTTGGTTCCAATGCATTTTTGTCAATGATTTAACATGCTTTAGGTTTAATTTGAGTGGTCTTGATCACATATGCTTTGCTTTGTATAGCCATAGTGTAAAGCCCCTCCACTAGCTTTGTGTTTTGAGTCTACTAGCATGCCTTGCTTGGGCTATTTGCATGATATGGCATCATTTGATATATGATTTTAGAGCATGTTTCACTATCATACTCTCGTATGTATCACTGTTTCAATGCTTTTGGAAGTTGAGCATTATGCCTTGTTTGTGAGCTAATACATGAGCATATCTTTCTTGCTATCTATGTTGCAAGTCTAGCATGTCTTTGCCATTGTTTTGACCTACCTTAGGTCTATTTTGAGTGGTTTAGGTCATTTGAGCATTGCTTAGCATGGTTGTAGTGTAAAGCCCTTGACTAGCTTTGTATTTCAAGTCTCTTGGCATGCTTTATTTGAGCTATTTGCATGATATGGCATCATTTGGCATGGTATTTCAGAGCATATACTTCCATCATACACTCATATATATATATATATATATATCTTTAAGTGCTTTCAAGAGTTGAGCCTTATGCCTTGTTCATGGGCCAATGCACGAGCATACATTTCTTGCCTTTCATGCTATCATCTCAGCACATTTTGGCCACTGTTTTGGCATGCATGAGGTTTGTTTGGGGCTGGTTTAGTCATTTATGCTTGGTGTTGCATGGTTCTAGTATTATGCTCTTTGCTAGCTTCAATGCTTTCAACTCCGAGCATGTCTTGCATGCATTGTTTGCATGATTTAATATTGTTTAGCATGTCATTTCAGTGCTGAAATGTATACTATTGCATGCCATCTTTCATTTGTTGTATCACTTTGAAAGAGGTCTTAAGCCCTTTGTTGGTTTGAGCATGAAATTGAGGCGTTCATGCCCAATGACATGATGTTTCTTTCATGCTCAAGAAGCTTGTGGCTTGGTCCGTCTTTCAAATTAGAGGACTTTTCACTTTTGGACTTAACCGGTTAAAGGGCTTATTGGTAATCTAAAACGAGTAAACAAAATGAATCAAAGTAAAACACGCCAAGATAACATGTTTGTGTTGCATTGCATGTGTTTGGATTAGACGTTAATCCAAACACAAGAAATGAGAGACGTTTTATACTTGAAGTGATGAAACGTGCCTCATTTCTTAGTCGCCGTCCCCCTTGATTATGCATGATAGGGTGGAGGCCTCTTGAGTCTTGTGTGTTATTTGTGCATTCATGACTTGTACAAACTTGGCTTCTCGGCCATCATGCATTGCGATGCTCGGTTGGTGGCCCGAGAGTCGAGTACTGCATTCCTTTGAGCTTGAGAAATGATAAGGAGGGTGGTTGTACACACATACCCTGCAAATGCCTTACTTTGCCCTTGTTGTACTCTGTTTGCAGCAAAATTATAGTGTGTAGGAGCAAGTGGCCAACCGGCCAGAGGAAGTGGCCGACCAGCCACTTTAAGTGGCCTACAACTTCCCCTGGTGGCCGACAGTCCACCAGCTTAAAGGTGGTTCAAAGTGGTTCTGGTTCTGGAGCAAAGGCAGCCTATAAATTGGTTCAGTGTTCAGGAATCAAAACGAATGCAAACAGAGGCAACTAGTGGCAAGGCAACGAATTTTCAAGAGGAAGCCGATCGAGCATGCATGCATCCCTCGCCCCCGAGGCCTTTTAACTGTTTTGCTCAGATGGTTAATTCATTGGTTCTGTACTTAATTAGTTAATATGTTTAGCTAATCGGTTTGTGTTGTAATAATTAGTTAACTAGAATAGTTAGTTAATTAGCTTGGTTTGTAATAGTTAGCTTAATTAACATAGCTAGTTAGCTTTCATTTCATTTGGACCCTCTTGTGAGAGGGCGTATTGTTGTAATAAGCGTGCGTGTGTGTGTGCATGTCTTCCAACCCCACTTCTTTCTCCCTTTTACTTATCAACTTTTGATGGTTAGTTTAGGGCATATTTCAATTAGCATACCTTATGCTTTGCATGCGTGCATCATTCATTTGTATTGCATGCACCGGGCTCGACGCATCATTCAAACTGCATTGTATTTCAATACACTTTCCTGTATACGTGTTTCAAAGTATGTTATCAAGTGTTGCATTCATATGCCATTCTAGATAGTCGAGCCTATTTTAGTTGCATTTTGCATGTGTTGCATTAGGCATCTTAACATAGCTAGGGTCATGCATGATTTCTAACTAGTTTCTGTTTTGGCTTGGAGTACACTGTAAGTGTTTACGCTTTAGCATCTTTGCATTAGTGTGAGTGTTGCCATGTCAGCATGCTTGCCATGAGTCTATTTGCTTAAATGCTAAACTGCATGAATGCCTGTGGGTGAATGCTTTATTGCCTGAATTGGGACAATTTATCAAATGTGAGTTTTAAGCCCACTTGAAATGGCAAATCATCATGTTTTACGCCCACCTTGTGTGGTGGAAAATCCGCCTTTTAGCTTACTTGCGAGTAACATCTTCAAACCACTTTCAAAAAAATAAACATGAGATGTTTTGTTCCAAATCGAGTGATTTAGTCTATACTTGTGTGTTGTGCGCATCACATAGTAAATTAGCTAATTATCAAACAAGAACACATGTGTTTTCAAAAAAAACATATCATGTTAGTAAAGGCTGATTCTTTGATCGGGCGAGCGGAGGTTACTTATTTCATGACCTTCCCCCCTCGTACCCAAGTTCTCGAGCTGAGGCAACTTTGGTGATAATGGACATGTGGCCTTAGGCACGAGTCCAGGTTTCCTAAATTTTTCGAAATAAAATATTTAGGTGGCGACTCTGAAATTTGGCAAAGCAGTCCATGTTTGGGGCTTGTTGATTAAAATCGATTTTCCAAAACGATTTGCCGGATTTGGACTCTTTGGTGATTTATCAGTCTTACATTGCATTTTGTGAGATTAGATTCAGAACCGTGATAGGAGTTCGAACTGTAGTAGCATGGACCCATTTTGCGCCATCTCTGAAAGTGGGGGCGCGCGGAGAGAGTTCGGGGCGGTCTACAATCTCTATAAAATTGAAGTCAGTTAGAAAAGAGAAGAGTTCAAATTTGGACAATTGTTGTACTCCGATTCTAATTTATCATTTTAATGTGATTGTTAAAAAACATCTATTCTAAATGCTAGGTTGACTCATAAAATGTAAGTTTGATTATGGGTTTCTCAAAGAATGTAGAGAGAGAGAGAGAGAGAGAGAGGTTATTTGGGACTTGGTTTGTGGTTAGTGCTCTGTGTTGTACAAATTAGTCTGATAGGGAAGGAACTGTTTGTTTGGAGCTATTTAAAAAGAAAGTAAGGATGATTTATTTAGTTGATCTTCCTGCAACAAAAAAATTAAACTCACATTCAAAAAAATTTATTTAACATTTTATTTGCTGTGTAATATATTTATTTAGTTGTACCATTTAAACGTAATATTTATTTGCTGTGTGATTCTAATGTACAGTTGATAAATATTTTTCATTTAATTTTTTTGTGAATATCTAGAGTTCCTAATTAAAAGAAAAATTTGAAAGATTTGGCATTTTAACATTTATGTGTAATATGACAAGAGATTTTATGTTTTTTTTTTTTTTTTTGGGACCTTTTTAAGGGAATATAATATTCTATGTTGTGTTTCAAAAAATCTGGTCAATGTATATGTGTGTGTATTACTTTAGTTGTCTTTATGAAAAAAAAAATGTATTAAACTTACAAGTATTTAACTTAACGCAAGTATTTAACATAATCCGTTTTGTTTTGAATCAAATTCACTAAGTATTTAACTTAGCCCAAAAAAATGTATCATTTTACCATTCTAAAAAAAAAATTGTACCATTCTAAACAAAGAAGGCACATGCCTCTGGGATCTATTGAATTATTTTTTTTGGCATAAATTTGTGATTATGATTATAACGGGTTTTGATTTTGGTTTTAATTTCATCTCTATAAAATTGAAGTCAGTTAGAAAAGAGAAGAGTTCAAATTTGGACAATTGTTGTACTCTGATTTTAATTTTATCATTTTAATGTGATTGTTAAATTACATCTATTCTAAACATTGGGTTGGCCTTTTTCTTTTTTTTAGAAGTTTATATTTTTATTTATTTATTCTCCTCTTGATTGTAACCCGTTAAGTATTTTCTATTCATGGCAGTTATTTATTTAAATAAAATTTTGAATTTTATTATTCTATTTGGTAGCAACAGATTTGGAAACAACATTTCATTACCAATGAAATTCGTGTTAACTTTTATTATTGCTAATTTTTTGTTTCTTTGTGTCTAAAATTATATAACCAAACATTTTTAGGTTGAAGTACAACAATTATGGACAATATCACTATTTTTGGTCAAGTAAGTTTTTTTTTTTTCTTATTTCTCTTCATATAAATTTAAGTATCTCTTTTATAAATTTAAGTACAACAGTTATGAACAATATCACTATTTTAATTTTTTTTTCCCTCATACTTCATAGGTGGATGGGAACTTACACCGAACCGTAATATCACCTCCCTTTACTAATTTTCTTATTTATGTATATAAATTTTTATTTATCACTCTAAATTTTTTGTATGTATAGGTTCGATTTCTTCAAGAAAGAAATGTTAATATTGCTATTCGCGATGAGCGTGACCTTATTACTATTCGCATTCATGAAGTAAGCCTAAAAGTTACTTGAACATTGGACATGTATTTTCTTATCATTTTAAAAATAATTTATAAATATATTCTACTTATTTTTTATAGGCAAAGGCAAAGGAAAAAGACAAAGCAATATCAAAGGAAACAAAAAAAGCTATTCCTTATGGCAAAGGAAAGGAAAATGCACATCCCATGGTATGGTTTCTCAAAAAAATTTAAAAGTTTCTTTTTCGAATATTATATAGTTTTTTTTAGGAATTGCATAGTGTCATATACTCTTTTTTATGTACATTTTTCAAAAGTTTTTTTTTCAAAAATTTATTCAATTCTTTTTATTGAATGTGAAATATTTTTCTGAAGCATGTTAAAGTAAGCATTTGTACAACATGCTAATGCATTCGTATGAACATTAATTTGAATTTTTAATATGTTTGTCTATGTGTATGAACACATGTTGCATCTACAACATAGCATAATAAAAATATAATAGAAGAAAACGAAAAAGGAAAATAAGAAGAAAGAACAAATATGTGATGAAAACGAAACTACATAATATAATTTTTTTTAATTTTTATTTTTCTTATAAGAAGTTCTTAAGGAAAGAAGAAAAAGACAAAAATGCATTTTAATATATCAGAAACAACAAGAAGAGTGAAAAGGAAAGTACAAAACATTACACGCTAATATTCACATTTTACGTACCCAATGATCTAAGATTTACCTTTTCAACGTACATTTTGTAAAGAGATGGGTAGTGTCTTTAAACCAATAAGTGCGTGCATAGTGAGTTTGCAGTTTTGTGTGCTTAATGTGTTTTCAAATTATTTTTCTCTTCCTTTTTAAATTTCATCAATACATGCATTGGTTCTTATATGACTAACAACTTAACCGAGTGAAGAGGAAAAGTTGGTTTAAATGAAGGAAAAATACATGATGAAAGGGAAGCAAGTTAGTTAATCTTCACATTTTATGCACCTTCTTATATAATATTTTCATTTTAGGCACACAAATGATAATGTGTTATCAAAAGCTGCATTGTCCCAACGTGCACGACGAGAACATGAAAAAAAATCAAAAGCCATGTTCTGTATACCAATTGGGATAACACCTGCGACGAGAACGAGAAAGAGAAAGATCGAAGGAATGTATTAACCCAAGATAACCTTCTTTAACACCAAATTGGTAAAAGAAAAAGAATTTTTTAACCAAGACAATCTTGAATTTTTTACTCTTACTATTACCACTTTATTATATAGATTTTAATTTGTTCACAATCTATTTTTGTAGGCCTCCTCCTACAACTCCATCTGGAAATGTTGGTGTGGTCATCCGTGATGAGCACGACCTTAATGTTATCCATGTTCGTGCGGTAAGTACAAAATCAAGTCAAACATTGTATATATTTTATTTATATAAGATTATATAAGATTTTTTTTAATCTTTTGAATATTTTATTTATATTTGTTAGGCAAAAGAAAAAGAAAAGGTCAACCCAATGTCTAAAGGAAAAGAAAAAATGGCTCCTTCCGGCAAGAGAATGACAAATGCATGTCAAGTGGTATATATTCTTTTTTAAAAATATGATGCAAAACTAATCAAAATTTTGAATAGTTAAAAGATATGAGTGTATAAAATGAATTTCTTGTTTTATGTTGTTTTTGTAGAATGATTGTAATATGTTTTCATATAACTTGCTATTATTTGTCTGTGTTTTTCAAATTTATTTATTTTTATTTTGCATGGATACACGTGCATTTATAATGTACCATTCATAAGTTGCTACTTATATAAAGAGAATAGGAAAAAAAGAAACGAATGAATAAAGAAAAAATATATAAAGAAATGAAAAACTAAATAAGATAGGTTTTTAATTCTTATCTAATATATAAAATCGAAAACAAAGAAAGGAAAAGGGAAAGGGAAGAAATAAGAAGATAGAAAGGGAAGAAATAAGAAAGAAAGAAATAAAGATAACACTATTAAAGGTATAAAACAAATAAAATAGAAAACAAAATTAAGAGAAAGGGAAGAAATAAGAAGATAGTTTCATTTTAAGCACAAAATATTCACATATTTGCTTCAATGATAAAATATTTTCATTTTAGGCACAAAATGATAATGTAATATCAAAAACTGCATTGGCCCAACGGGTACGGTGAGAGCGTGAAAAAATTAAAAAATCATACTTTGAATTTCAATGCTTGCAACGAGAACAAGAGGGATTAGAAGAATGTGTTCAACTAAGACAACATTCTTTAATACCAATTCGTTGTGATCGCACTCGCTTGGAGTGAGAAACAATAATTGAAGATTCTCATTCGGCACAAAAACGAACCATGGTTACCCATCATTCTACATGTTCGTTTTCTATGCGAAGCACATCTTTAGCTCCACAAAGGAATCGGTATACTACTGTGTCTAATCTTGAAATACATACTTTTACTCATACCATTTTGTTTTACAGAATTTTATTTATACACAAATATTCGTGGGGCTACTCCTATAAATCGATTTTTTCAACAAGATCTATGTACTGATGATGAATTAGAAGATCTGCCTACGAGTGTATCAATTGACGCCCGGGCACACAAAGATTCTTGTCGCCATTATCTTGGCAAGATGGATGTATTATGTCTTTATTGTTCAGCCTTACATTAGATGGATGAAAAATTGACAAAATCATCTATAAAGCATCATTTATTCAGAATTTGCTGTTTGGAAGGAAAGATTAGGCTACCTTTACTTATTACACCCCCTCCACCACTTCAGGCATTGTATGATGGGAATAATGATCAATCAAAATCCTTTCGAAGTTATACTTGAGTGTATAATGCAGCCAATGCTTTTACGAGTCTTAGTGCTACATTGGATCCTAGAGTACTCAGTGGAAGGGGTCCTACATCATTCACAATTCATGGGAAATTGCGACATCGAACAGGATCACTACAACCATAACCAGGGTAGGATGCGAGTTATGCTCAGCTGTATATCTATGACCCCTATTCAGCTTTAGAAATTCGTAATCGTAGAAATCCTAACTTGAGAAGGAATGTTCTCAAAACTATTCAAGATAGTTTGTTGCAAGTCAATGCATTTGTAGATAACTATCGCCAGGCTCATGCCATTTTACATTAATTAGACTCGGCAGGACACAATCTACCTGCTCATCTTCATTACAATTCAATAATTGATCGACGTCGGTATAACCTACCAACTACAGATGAGATTGCAATTGTAATACCCGGTGATGGAACAGAGGTAAATGGAATGAGAGATATTATCTTACATTTTCGAGGAAATAATGAGTTGATGCAAATTAATGAATGTCACCCAGCATATTAGCCATTACATTATGTTCTATTATTTCTATATGGTGAGCTTGGATGGAAACTTGAGTTGAAATTGTGGAATGTTCAGTATGATCGACCTTCAACTGATCGACTTACTCAAATGAATTTTTATAGTTATCGTTTATTTGAACGACCCACAGAGTATTCAACAATTTTGAGAGGTGGGAAACTATTTCAAGAGTTTTTGGTAGATGCTTGGGCTGCAACTGAGCAAAATCGATTGACATACTACAAGCTTAATTAAGGGAAACTTCGGGCTGAGCTTTACCAAGAGTTGTCAGATATGGATCCAGATTATGTGCGACCTGGACAAATTGGTCAAAAGTTTGTTTTTTCATCGTCATTTACTGGTAGTCCTAGACATATGTTTGAAATCTTTTAAGATTCAATGGCTATCACACGATACAACCAACACCCAGATATTTTTCTTACCATGACTGCAAATCTCAATTGGCTAGAAATTACTTCAGCATTATTACCATATAAAAAACCTATTGATCGTCCTGATTTAATTGCCCGTGTTTTTTAGTTGAAGAGAAAATGTTTGATGAAGGAGATAGAAACAAATAAAGTGTTTGAAAATAAAGTTGCACATGTTTTTACAATTGAATTTCAAAAACAAGGCCTCCCTCATATGCATGCACTTTTATTTCTTAAGGGTCCAGACATAATTCGGACATGTGCTCAAGTAGACAAATTGGTCTGTGCAGAATTTTTAAACCCAAAAGATGATCCTATGCTTTTTGAAACTATTAAATGTTGTATCGTACATGGACCATGTGGTGCTTGAAATTCTCAAGTACTATATGTATGGAAAATGATAGATACACTAAGAGATACCCTCGAGCTTTCACAGAAACAACAACTATGGATCAAGATGGATACCCTATCTATCGTCGTCGCAATAATGGTCAAGTACATACTGTGAGGGGGCAAGAAGTTGATAACAGAGATGTCGTACCATACAATGCATATCTTTCAAAACTTTTCAACTGTTATATAAATGTGGAAGTTTGTGCAGGAATGAGATGTGTCAAGTATATACATAAATACATTTATAAGGGTTATGATCATATAATAATGGTGTTAGGAATGATAAATGAGATTCAACAATATCTCGATGCAAGGAATATTGGACCTCTAGAAGCTACTTGGCGAATATTTGGTCATCCTTTGCATGCAGAGATGCCAATAATTATACGATTGGCACTTCATTTACCCGGAATGCATCGTGTTGTTTTTAACCCAGAAGATTCATTACAAACGATTCAATCTAGAGCTGGTCAACAAATGTCAACTCTTTCTGGCTTCTTTGCATATTGTGCTGCCAGTGAAGATGAATATCCATTCACTTATCAAGAATTTCCACAACATTTTGTTTGGCTCAAGTCAGAAAAGAAATGGAAATCAAGAGAAAGGGGATATGCAATTGATAGAATGTACTTTGCTAGCCCTAATTGTGGTGAAAGATTTTATCTACATTTGTTACTAACCGTTGTCAAAAGACCAAAGTCGTTTCAGTCTTTACGCACAATCGATAATGTTGTGCATGATACATTTAAATTAGCATGTGTTGCAAGAGGGCTTTTAGAAGATGATGAAGAACGGATTGAAAGAGGCTACAGTTATAAAAACTGGATATCAATTGAGGAGATTGTTTAGTATTATTCTCACCAAGTGCTCTCCACTAAATCCATGTGCATTATGGAATCAATTTTCAACGTATATATGTGATGATCTTGCACATAAGATTTGTACATTGTTTGTCATTTCTAAACCAACTAAGGCTCAAATTGAAGATTATGGTCTCTATCTTTTGAATCAAATGCTTTATGAATTAGGCAAAAGTTTAATTGACTTCCCACCCATGCCACAACCTACTGCAAATTAGCGTGCAATAGTTGGTAATCGATTGATATCTGAACATCAACAATTGTAGAGTAAGGCACATCATGTAAATCCACAAATTACTATTGATTGTCTCAATAATGGACAACGAAATGCTTATAATACAATCACTTCTTCAGTTTTTCAAAATAAAGGAACTGTTTTCTTTCTGAATGGGGGTGCTGGAACAGGGAAAACATTTTTGTACAATACAATTGCATTAAAATGTCGCAGCCTTGGGCATATTGTTGTTACGGTGGCTTCGTCTGGAATTGCATCATTGTTATTGGTAGGAGGTTGCACTGCATATTCAACATTTTCCATTCCGTTAGATGTCTTGAAAAATTCACTTTGTGGATTTAGCAAACAATCATTACAAGCTGAGTTATTTAGAGAAACTAAACTCATAATTTGGGATGAAGTTTCTATGAAACATAGACATTGTGTTGAGGCGGTTGATCGTACATTGAGGGATATTTGTGATAGTGAAAAGCCATTTGGGGGTATTACTGTTGTTCTTGGTGGAGACTTTTGACAAATCTTACCAATTATATCCAAAGGAGTTCGTGAGCAAATTGTGAATGCATCATTAAGACACTCTATTCTACGGAAGCATATATATATCATGACTTTAGATTTGAATATGCGCTTGAATCATGAAGGCCATGAAAATGCTAATTTTGCAAATTTCTTGATGGAGGTAACACTACTTTTACCTGTATTATATAGATTATTTTAAATTAATAAATTGTGTTTACACTTACTTTTTTTTGTTGATTTCACTTTTTTTAGATTGGGACCAATCCTCAAGAAATAGTTAACCTTCCATCAACAATACACGAATGTCAAGATTTGAATAAATTACTTTCTACAGTTTATCTACAATTGAATATGATAGAGACGTCAACCCCATTTTTAACTGAACGCACAATTCTGTCTGCGCGTAACGATGATGTCAGTGACATTAATATTACTGCGTTGAATATCTTTCCAGAGAGATTATATACTTATCTTGCAGCAGATAAAATGTCTGAAAATAATGAAATTGATCCTACCATTACAAATAGATATCCTAATGAATATTTAAATTCATTGGATCCTCCTAGGTTGCCAACTTTTAAGTTAGAGTTGAAAGTGGGTTGTCCTATAATATTGTTGAGAAACATTGCACCGAAAGATGGAGTATGTAATGATACAAGATTGATGGTTACTAGGTGCGACACTCGCATAATTGAAGCTCAAATTTTAACTGGAGAAAAGTTTGGCAATTTGGCATTCATACCAAGGATATCTTTGACACCATCTTCTTCATAAATGCCTTTCCAAATAACAAGACGTCAATTTCCAGTCCGATTGGCATATGCCTTGACCGTTAATAAATCTCAAGGACAATCTATGAAATTTGTTGGGGTTGATTTGCATATACCAGTGTTTAGCCATAGGCAATTATATGTGGCATTGTCTAAATGTACATCCTTTGATCGTATAGGTATTCTGCTCCCTAAAGATAGTTTAGATTCTACTACAAATATTGTTTATCCTAAAGTGTTGTTGTAGTATTCTATACAGATTAAATGAAGTTTTATTAGAAGGTAAACATGTAGATTTATTTCTGTTAATTATATTACTATTTATAAAATTTCAATTTAATAATAATTTGAAATTTGGACTTTTGTAGGATTGGACCGAAAAATCTATAGAGCTTAAAAGGAGAAATACGACTAGCTTGCTTCAATGGGGATGTAATAAGGTAATTTCAATCTCAAAGTATTTTGACATGTATATTTTCAACAAATGTATTAATCTATATATTTTTTGTTTCCACAAATTACCAGATTGTTGTGCATATTCCTCATTGGGGATACATACAAGTTGATACAAAGACTTTTTGAAAAGTAATGAGGAGGAAGTTTGGGCAAGCACATATTTGAAGACATGTTATTGACACATCTTTTGTAAAGCATACATATTTTTGGTGTATGACAATATAACTTTAATTTCTATTTTTGGTGTATGACAATATAATTTTTTGACATGTTATTGACACATCTTTTGTAAAGCTTTAACCCACTTTTTGTAAGTTTAACCTACTATTTTGGTGTATGACAATATAATTTTAATTTCTAATTTTTGTTCAGTGTTTACACTTTTTTTTACTGCCTTTTATATTTTGATATGCAATATAACTTTAAATCTTATATGTTTGTTTCTTAATTTGCAATAAGATTAGTGGGAGTTGTTATTTTATTTGAGTTTTGTAGAGCGTGTAATACAAGCAAAATTGTTATAAGTTCTTTAAGAAGACAAATATTATAATAAATTTTTTCAATATCTTTATCAAAAAATAACACAAACTTCATAAATTTCAACATAATACGTATAAATTATAATTGCATTTTAATCTTAAAATTATTTACACCGTGCCTTTAGGCACGGACATATGCTAGTATATATATATATATAACACCTGGTTGTTTTCCAACCAAACTTTCTCAAATCGGCTATTTTCCTCATCCTCTCTCTCTCTCTCTCTCTCTCCATCCATTTCCATTTCCAGATCTAGGGTTTTCTTCTCCTTCTATTCCATTGTTGTAACCACCGTCGTCTCTGCCACCACTCTACCACCACTCTTCCAAGTAGAGTACGCCATGGATGCGGTGAAGTAAGGCTCGATGGAGATTAAGCTCTAATTGGGATCCTTGTCTCCCTCTCATTCTCCCACAACTTGCCTCCTTTACTTTCTACTGAGCTCTACTTCTCTCCCACAATGCCTCTGCCTCCGCGCTGTCGTCCACTATCACTTCCTTTACGTTGTCTTTTACGGAATCGTCGATTTCATTTCTAATTTCGACCAAATCTTTTGTGATCTGTTGTGCTCTGTCGTGCAATTGAAAAGAGCCTTCAAAGTCGGAGTCGTCGGTTCTAGACAAGGCTGAGTACTTGGAGCATAAGTTTCATCTAGTCATAAATGAGTGCTTTGGGGTCACAATCACAACCGTTGATTATAAATGTGTTTTGATTAGGATTACATTCGCTCTGTTTGATTTCAGTTTTCACCATTTACTTTTCAAAAAAATTTACTTTTTATTTTATGTATTTTTTTTGTTTTCACTAATTTTTTTTTAATATTTTAAGAATTTTTTTTTAATTTTTAGACACGCTTAACATAAATACACTTAAAAAAATATAATATTTATGAAAAAAATCTTTAAAAAATTATTAAATATCAGAAATACAAAAAAAAAAATCAGTACATTTTTCGTAATTTTGTTTATTTATTAATTTTTTAAAATATTTTTTTATTTAGATACATCAAAGTAAGTTACATCTAAAAAATAAAAAAAAAAACAAAATTGTTTAAAATTTAAAAAATATTCATTAAAAACAAAAAATACGAAAAATAAAAAAACTCAATTTTTAAAAAATTAAATTCAGAAAACTGAAACCAAACACATTAGTATGTTTGGTTTTAGTTTTTTTAAAAATTGTGTTTTTTTGTTTTTTGTATTTTTTTATTTTTAGTGAATATTTTTTAAATTTGAAGCAATTTTTTTTGTTACTTTTTTAGATACACCTTACTTAGATGTATCTAAATAGTTAAATATTTGTGAAAAAATATTTTAAAAAATTAATAAATACACAAAAATACAAAAAAAAATTATTGAATTTTTATATTTTTTTTTGTATTTTTTGGTATTTAGTGTATTTTTTAAAGATTTTGTTTACAACTATTATACTTTTTAAGTATATTTATGTTAGGCGTGTCTAAAAATTTTTTAAAAATTCTTAAAATATTAAAAAAATTCATCGAAAACATTAAATACGGAAAATAGAAAAATAAAGCGGTGTTTGGTTATGTGTTCCAAACACATTTTCATCCACTCATTTGAGTGTGGTGTTTGTTTTGAGATTTGAAATTATAATTCCATATCTACTTTTGAAAACTCCTTTACAGGCGGGAAAATTTGACTAACCCAGTCGTCCTTCGGATGTCCGACCGGTTGATTTGAACAGTGTTTGTTTGTTTGTTTGTTTGTTTTTTTTCACGTAGGCACTTGTTATTTTTATATTGTAAATAAAAAATATTTTCAAAATATTTTTAATTTTTATATGAGTTTTGAATAGAATTTTAGATTGTGTGTTTGGTTATGAGTTGTAAATTTTTTAATCAAATAACTTTTCTAATTTCAAAAACTCAAAACTCCCTCTAAAATTCAATTCAAAACTATTTTCAAAACTCATAACCAAATAAATTTTCTACATTCAAATCATAATTCCAAAACTCACAAACTCAAAATATAACTCTATTCTCAAATCATATTTAAAAAACCCCTACCAAACACTACCTAAAATTTTCTAAAAACTATTTTCTAAAAATAGAACCATATTTTTTGTATTTGCACGCAATTGGTTGGATTGATGTGCACAAAACTGAAAACACAGACAGATAGTCTGAGAATTGAGGGACTAAACATCATGGTCTTGAATCTTGAGGGCTTATGGGTAGCTTTTGGTTGTGGTTTTCACTTAGTGCTATTTTGAGAGGTGGGTTAAAAGTCATTTCTTAGTTTTTAACTCACTTGCTTCTCTTACAAAAAAGTTAAAAAAAAATCAAAAAGTAACTTTTAACCATCTTCTCAAAACACTCCTTAATAGTTTAGAATTGCTCGTAGCTTATCTCTCATCTTTGTTTGCAACTTTCTCTCTCTTTCTCACTCGAGTTTTTTTTAATGGCTTCGTTTCCGAAGTAGGTTAGTTTTTTAATTTTTTTAAAAGGGATTAACTATTTTAGTAACAAAAAGTCAAAAAATCACGATAAATTGTCACATTACTTTATCTACTTTTTTATATATCTTTTCATAAAAAATCAAAAAGTTACTGAGTCTCCATTTGGGAAGTGGGTTGGTTTTTTGATTTTTTTGATTATTTTAACCTGGGCTAAAAAACTTGATTTGGGAAGAGCTTTTTGGCTTTTTTGACCTTTTTTTTGTGAGAGAAGAGTGTAACGATTATGGGTTGGATGTGATGTTTTATTTGTTGTGGCTAAAATAATCTATTTTGTCTTTTGTGGCTATTTTAGCCACACACCAACTTGCCAAACAGTTTGTTCCCAAACGAGGTCTTTGGGATATAGAAATTTGTTTGGATTGACTTTTGTTAGCTTTTTTGACTTTTGTAAAAAAAAAAAAAAAAAATGAAATGATTATAGTTTAGATATGATATTTTATTTTATTAATTTTTTTAACGTATTTTGTTTTTGAATGGCTAATTTAGCCCACAATCTCAAAAAAGTCACTTGCCAAACGAGGTTAATGTAAGTTTAGATCTACTACTATTGTTGTTGTTGAACACAGATTGATTAAACTTTATCTATATGACATATAGATCTATAGTGATATAGAAAGATTTGAACAAATAAAAAAAATTAAATAGATAGTCAAATTTGATCAGATAAAGGAAAAAAATTAAACAGATAATCAAAAAATTTGAACAGATAATAAATTTGGACATGTAGAATTTTATTTAGACAAAATGTGTAAATAGATAAGGGAAATTTGAATTGAAAAAAATAAAAAATGAAACAAAAAAGGTAAAGGAATTGAACAGATAGGAAATTTTTTGAATAGATAGTCAATCGATAAATTAAGAGATAAAATTAAAAACAAAATATCTTTCAAAACAAATAAAAGAACTTCTCACCAAACCATTTTGTAAATGGTGGATTTCTCACTGACAAAAAAAATCTGCTGAATCTAATATCTTATACTCTCCTTAGTTTGGATTTATCATCAATTTAATCAATTTATTTTTCAAATGCAAGTTATCTTAAATTTATTTTTTAAATTCTAAAATTGTGTTATCGAAGTAAAAAATAACATGTGTTTAATAAATAAAAAATAAATTGCAATGGGTTTAATAAATAAAAAAACTTCATTTTTTAATGTTAGTTTTTTTTTTTTTTTTTAATTTGCATTCTTCAATAAATAAATAAAAGGGCAAACTTTACTTTATCTTTTACGATTTGGGTCATGTGCAGTTTATCCCCTAACGTTTGAAAATTATCACATAACCCCTTATAGTTTGTGGTATAAAGTACACCGTTAAACTTGTTAACGATTTAATGAAAAAGATTAAAATATTCTTTTATTTTTGCCGTTTATTTATAAGGCAAAGTGCACTTTAACCCCTTATGCTTTATTCTATGTGCGATTTACTCTCCGTTAAATTTGAAAATGAGTATATAACTCTCTTAATCTGCTACGTGTTTTACACTTACTGTTAAGTTGAACAAAATGTTTAACGGTGTAGTTCAGTTCACAAACCATATGAGAGTTATGTGGACATTTCAAAACGTTAAGAGATAAACTACATACGACTCAAATCACAAAAAGTAAAATGAAATTAGCCCTAAATAAAAATGAGCAAAAAGCAGGTAAAGAAAATTATTCACATATTTCTTATAACATGAATTGATATGGATACTTTAGAATTAGTGACTTTATGGTTTTGTGTCTTTCATTTTGTTTTTTATTTTTTAAAACTTGAAGTGAGTCCATCTTTAATATCGCAAATCTTTCTCGATCCGAGAAAGAGTATGCATCTTATAATTATACAAGAAAATTATACAATTTTATACTTCTTTAGTCATAACTAAAATATAAATAAATAAATAAAAATTATAACTAAACACAAAAAAATTATAATCAAATATCTCAAAATAATATCATAACTAAAGAAAAAAATTGATTATAACTAAAAAAGAAAACGACGTAACAAAGGATGATTATGATAGGTGAGTGTGTATAATAGAATTATCCCGCAAATCCTCACCCTCTACTAAGATAAGAAAATTTATTCAATACTTGGGGCGTGATGTAACAATACTCCATAAGAGTATCAAATAAGTTTCCAATCCAACATTATACGAAGTCTACTACATAATCATAACAGAGTAACGGATTCTATCATACTATTTCATAGTATCTTCCGAATAATTCAAGTTTTTTTTTTAAACGAATAAAAGAATAAATACTTAAACATCATAAAAATTGGACATAAACCGTAACCATGTTAACATACTTCCTGTTTACAGAAAAATGTAACAGAGACAACAGTGCTTTTGTTTTTGGAAAACAGTTTCATAAATTAATGCCAGGGCTTGGTCCTGATGGAGGCACTGGAACGCCCTTGGGCAGCATTGCTTCAAACTCCATGAACATCTTCTTCACCATTGAACGGTCATTCTTGAAATCTTCAGAGTCAACCCCACAAGAAGATATGAGCCGTGCTTGTGACCCTCCAAGGAGAGAAAAAACAATGGCCAAAAACACGAGAAAGCCTAGTAATTTCTTGATGAATACAACAGAGCACCCCATGTTTATGTGGTCTGAGTTTGAGAGTACCCAACTGCTCTTTCGCAACTAAGAGATTTCATATATCGATCCTGCCGGCTTTGTGAACTGGGATTTGGTAATATGAACACACACGAGACGTGTCACAGGTAATTTTCCCTTGGATAAACATTGCCGGCAAAATGGTCTGTTAATACAAACTGATTATAACTAGAAAAATATGGTAGTTAGAAATCCAACAGGCCGGCTAAGCTTTCTCATTTACTTTTTTGGTGTGTTTCAGGAAAATGGTTATACAACTATTTTAGTTATGGTAGATTACAGATCACATCTCATTAGCAAATGCAAAACTAAAAATAGTTGACCAGCCGTCCACCAAGATTGTGTTGAGAGATTCTTAAATGTTTATTGATGGCAACCTAAAAGAGAAGATGCGAAGTTTTAAAAGTCACGAATAGTAAAGATTTGAGTATAAGGTCTAAAATTTTAAGCTTGAGTCACCCTAAGAGCTATTAGAGATTTATCTAGTCGTTAACTTCAAATTTGATTGTCCCGATATGAAGTAACTAATTAAAAACTAAGATCTTTGGATGTAATTGAACCTCTATTCGACTAGAGGAGTATTAACTGGAATTTACCATAACTCTCACTCTCATAATTATATAGATCATGCATGAAAAAATTATATTGATTTGATATGCATACTTACATGATTTGATTGGATTTATTTTTTTAAAAAATAGATGACAAATATAATTTTAAAAATAAACAAGTCATTGTTTTTAAAAATAAATATGGTAAAATTTTATGACAATAAATATGAAATTAATTTAAGGATATATTACACTTATATAACCCCTGACGTTTGGGAAATTACACTAACCCCCCATGTCATTGTAATTATTTAGACGGAATGAAGACATTGAACTCATGCACTTTCTCTTTTTTTTGCTTTGCCTTATTTTTTTTTTTTCCCTTTCCTTTACTCCTTTTTTTTTTTTTAATGTAATTTCTTCTGTTTTTCTACTAGGAGTTGTTACCTTTTATATAAGCAGAGGTGTTTGTGAAATGAAACTATTAACCACAGGGATGGGAATGTAATTTCCAAAACGTCACGGGGTGGTAGTAATTGGACCAAACCTTAAGGGGTGTCAATGTAATTTACCCTTAATTTAATCTTTTTATCTATAAATAATTTGCATATAAAATGAACAATTTCGTAGTGGGCACCACCAGCCTCAGCAGCGTCCACTTGTGAGAATCCCTCATTCATCAAGAAAATTTGATGGTAACCCCTGCGGTTTCATTGTATGGGTGCTCTTTGTTCCATTAATTTAATGCAAGTAGCAATCTATGTTTTGGCCCAACAAGTTAGATCACCATCATGTAATGACATGAAACCTGACCTGACCTCAGAATTTTTTAATATCAACAAAGATCAGCGTAAACACAATCCAAAGAGTTGACCACAAAACTACCTCGCCGGCCCATTTGTGTTTAGGTGTGGTTCAACGCTTGCCCTAGGGTCACCTATTGGTTTGGTGGAACATGACATCCACATTGCACACCAACACGGATCAGCATACTTCATTCGCGCTCACCCTCTCAGTTCTATTGACACTCCCTCTCCTGCTCTGGCTCTGCATAGAAAAGGAAATAAAGACCAAGTATGATTTTTTGCATTTACACCCTAGTCGCTATTGTTTCCGGTGTACAAATTTCAAAATTCTATTCAAGTACAACATTCTGCCATCAATTTCAGAATGACGTTCATCATTTAAGTCTTTGGCAAACTCTGAACTGCAGCAATACAGCGAGAAGCAGAAGAGTTTCTGGAGAGTAACAAACCTCCACTTGCAGCTTCCACCAGGTGACGTGAATCCTAACACAAGCACAAGGGGAAGGAGAAAGACGCAATAAAGCCAAGAGTTTCAAACATGGCACTCAACCATCATGGAGAATTCTTAATTGGTCATGCGAGATCAACACAAAGACTCGATGAACAATATAAACTCTTCAAATATCAAAGAGTCAAATCTGACATTAGCCATCAATCAAGTCAAGCTGTGAACAAGTTTCTGCAATGTACACTAATATCTGCACCACACTGTTGTATGACAGAAACATACAAGGTGTAACGGAAAAAAAAAACATCCACAAGGGTCGATTGTCCTGAAGCAACAAATATTCCTATTCATCGTGCTATTAATGGTTTCCTTTACAAGTACACATCTACAATAAGTTACAGACATTTGTCATGAAGATGGTTTACATGTCATTATCACCCCCACTCCCCTGAGCATCTTTGTCTCTACCCATCAGCACGATAGAAGTGCAGCAACTTTAGCGGTGACACATTTTCCTGAAATTAAGTGGGGAAAAAAAATGAAAAACAAAATTAACAGCCAGAACATTATGTAGTGAACTAACAACCTAAATTATCATAGCTTTTCATTTCCCAAATAAAAATAATTCAATCAGAAATCTTAGAACCTGAACTAGCTCATCAGACTCAGAAGGGAAATGAAAGCCCGTGGAGCAATTCTGCAACACCTCAGGACTTTTCATCCAAGCTCTTCGTGCATCACTCACTTTAATTTTATATCGGAACATCTGAAATGACAGAGGAAACCTCAAACTTTAAAGATCAACAATGATTTAAATACTGAACACAATAACCTAAAACGATTGAAGGGAAGAGAGAGTCAAGATAATATTAGCAAATATGAAATAAAAGTTTCAAGACATGAGGAGAGGGAGAAACAGGGTTGAGGGGGAATAAGAATATAAATTGCCCATAATTTGCAAACCTCGGAAAGAGGGACGGTTGGTTTCTCCAGCTCATCTCCATCAATATTTATACCAGTGCCCTGGCACTCCGGACAGAACACACAGTGAATTTGCTTGCTTAATGCTTTTATCTCAACCTCCTCCCTGGATCCATTGCACTTGGCTCCAGCCTTTCTCCTAGATCTCCGTTTCACTTTGGGACCGACTAACTGGTTGGTGTATATCTCTAACTCACAGAGAAGTATCCAGTGCATAAGGCAGGAAATATGAAATGCATGAAATGCCTGTATGGGAAAAAACTTGTTTAATAATCTATACATATTTTGAAGGTTTGGAGATAAAAAGGCCATATGATTATCCAATGAATATCAACACAATACAAAGCAAATATATACATATATATTAAATTAATGAAATTTTGCTCAACGAAAAATAGACACAGGATGAACAGAAACATTTACCCCATTCCCATTTCTACTACTGCAAGCAAGTCTTCCAGTCTTCCTGTTCAGGAGTGTTGCCACATCTTTACCTGGAAGCATCTTTTGTTGGCAGATATCACACATTCTCTCTGCAGCTACACGTTGCTGTCGCCTCAACTCTCTCCTCAGAGTTTTACTTAATATAAATCTTGAATGCAGAACTTGATCATCATATCCATTTAACATCATTCTTGAATTGAAACTATTCGAAGTTTGAGAATCTTCACCAGAAGAATCATATTGATTATTCAAAGACTCACTAATATCCTCTGGATCAGAGAACGACTTCCTCCTTTTCTTTCTAGCATCCTCACCATTCTCAATTTCTGCCCGGGGACTAGAAGAGAGCAAATACCTCACATCATCAATTAACCCCTTTCTACCTAAATTGTAATTGTAAGCAAAGGTAACGACAGCAAAGTCATGCTCTGGAATTGAAGTGGTGCCCATACTCTGATTCGATCCAAGCCATTCACACCATATTCTACAAATCTCATTTGGAACTTCATCCTTCAAGAAGAACCTAGCAGCTATTTGTCCAACACCCATGAACCTCACTTCCAAATCAGAAATTTCATTGTCATGCAAAACTCCCGGCACAACCAAATCATAACTGCCCCCATTAGTCATACACTTATCATGTGAACTATCATCACAATCAGTATCAGTCGTATGCCCATTCGGTGAACTAGAATCAACATCAACTCCTACAGAGTCAAATTCATCGTAACAAAGAGACCCATTATGAGAAATATTTCCATTACTATTGGGGCTTAAATTTTTTCCATGACAAACAATAGCAAGCTCATTTCCATTGCCATTTTGATGACCTAACAACATAACTGGATCAGCACTTGAGTTGAGTAACTGCTTATCATTCTTGGATGGACCATGAAAGAAAAGTACACCGTCATTAAATGGCCAAGGGTTTGGTTTTAGCAAGGTAGCTTTAGCAACAGCAAGCCTTTCATTGTGGAGATTACCCTTCAAATGATCAAACAACACATTATCGCTATAACACGGAGCCAGACACAGTGTGCAAAAGAATATGAACCTCTTCCCATCTTCCCTAAGTTCAACATAAGTGTGACCTTGCAACCTCACATTCCGAAGAGTTGTTCTCGCTAACTGTTCCCTCAAACTACAAGCATTTGTCTTCGGAAACCCTAATTCTCCCCTTCCCGCCATTCAACTTTTCAAACCCTAATACCCAAATTCACAGGTCCCACAAACAACAACATAGAACTTTCAACAAGCAATTGAAACCCTAGAAATCCAAAATTTCACAATACAAATTCCTAAACTACTAAAAATTCCCAAATCTTAACAAGTCCATCCACAACAGAAAACCACAAAAAATAACAGAAAACCACGAAATTGTCAATTTTCATGCGAAATTAACAGCGAGAAGCACGGAAATTCATGGAAAAGGTCAAGATCTCCTGACTTTCAAATCTTCAAATTTCGATTCAATTGGCGAAAACAAGATTGAAACAGACGATTTGAGACCACAAATTGAAAAAATTTAACACATCCTAAACTTACAACTCGGTTGCGTACTCTGTATAGAGTTTTTAGGAAACCGTAGAGCTATTCGGTCAACGGCGAGAAGCGCTTCACTAACCATTGAGAGAACGTCATGCGAGGAAGACTCCTCCATTGACGACATCTCCATTTCTTGATGCAAACAAAAACGCTTCGAATTCCTGAAGAGAGAGAGAAAGCAGAGAAGATGATGCGACGAAACTCAATCGAAATTGGGGTAGATTGGTAATGAATTGAATTATTATTATTATTGTTTTTCAGAGAGACAAAAAAGCGATTGGGGAGCTTATTTTTAGGAGGTTGGTAATAAGGGGATACGGATTTGTTGAACCGTTTGATTTAATGATGTGAATGTGATGATTTGTGATGTGTGGTTATGATTGGTGTTGCAATATGTTAGGGTGGAACGGGGAGTAGGAGATGAAAGCGGAGATTCGAATTTTGAGAATCTGGATGCCCCTTATCAATCGGGTGGGGTTTAGATAAGGATAACTAATGATGAAAGGTGAAATGTTACTGTAAGGTCGACCTCACGTACCTATTAATGATCTCCAATTAGATCCAATGGTCAACGTATATCGACAGCGGATTTGCCTTAACCAAAAACAGCGGCGGATAAAAATTAAATTAATTTATTAATTATAATTATATTATTTTATTATATTTATTTAGAGAAATTATATATAAAAAAATCACAGTTTTGACCCTTATATCAAATAAATCTTGATTTTTTTTTTATTTTGTCAATTTAAATCTTAAACTTTCTTATTTTCAATCTAAATTATTTAATTATTTTTGTTAAATATAATCGATAAAAAAAATAAATATTTTAGTTATTAAACTCAATAAAAATAAATATTTTAGACATTTTATGTATACTTACATTGATTTAATAACTAAAGAATTGTTTTTTTTAATCTGTTTTAGTTAATGAAATTAAACAAATGATTTAAATTGAAAAAAAATTAAAATATTAAGGTTTAAATTAATAAAATTAAAAATTAGAGTTTATTTTGTTATAAGGGTCAAACACTACTCTTTTTTTTTCTTTTTTGTAATTATCCCTATTTATTTTTAAAGAATGGATGATATATTTTGGATGATATATTTTAAATCCATATTTATTGTTAATTTTTTTTAAAAAAAAAATATGATAAAAAATGGGACTACAATTATAGCTACCGTTAGACTTTCTCTTAAAAAAAATATGATGTACATATAAATACTTATAAGATTAATGAATTAAATTTTCAGGGAGTCGAGTCATAAATAAATTAAGAATGCATTTGGAAAAATAGAATGGGAAGTGATTAATACCCCCTTCAATCAGCATCCCCACCACCCCCCACACACACGTGGCGGATGGTGATTGGAAGAGAAGGAAAAAAAGAAAAAAAAAAAAACTGGCTAATCAAAAAGAGGGAGTCAAAGGAGGTGCCTCCTTGAAGGAGTCAAACTCATTTTTCAAATAAAATAGTAGTTAAAATAGCCTCAATCAACAAAAAGTCAAAAGACCTAAAAATAAAGAAAAGGAATATCACGTGATTCGCATACTACCACCATAGCTAGTTAAATGACAATTTTGCCCCTTTAAAGCATGCTACATTAGCAAGAACTTTGTTATTTGGAAAAAAAAAAAAAAAAGAGAGAGAAGATTTATTAGGATAGAGACAATTTTGGTCATTTCTCATTCAAATACATTTTTTAATATAGCAATCAATCAAAAAATTTAACTCATCTTTTCAAAAATAAAAATTAAAAAAACTTATCAAAATAGTGACATAACCACAAAAATTCAAAAAGCAGCCCCATTCCCAACGCAATCGAGTTGAAAATTATATTACTCTATCACAGCATAATCGTGATCCCCGTATCACATCATAATCACATGCCTTGAAAATGTATACTGATAATGTGCTAATTACATATTTGTATTGGGCATATGCTCACCCAAAGATATTTTCAAGTGTGGGTGTTAATTTGAAGCCTTGGGGTGTCTCGGGACTTTCCCTTGTGTTTTGTGGTAGTACTCTTTTGCAAGGCCATAATGGCATTGGTTCATTGAGAGTTAAGGACCGGATAATATTTCATTTTGTATAAGTAATTACTAGTGTATCACTCGTATTATGCATGAAATAATTATAAATATTTATATTTATTTTAATTTTTTTAATATATAAATTATATTTTTTAAGATTTTTATAAAAGTAATTAAACAATTTTATCACTAAGCATAGTGTACATGAGAAATTAAAAAGGCTACTGTAGTAACTATATACTAGCTGTATTTATAATTATTTGTATAAGGAGATTTTAAATGCTAATCAGGTATTTTAACCAAATCAATAAATGCAGGCATGTGGATTGAAAAAAGTTAATAAATGCTGATAAGGGAATTTTGACCAAATCAATAAATGTTGAGGGTTTTTTTTTTTAAATAAAAAATTTAGAAAATTAAGATTAAGATATTGGAGCTCCCACAAGACTTGAGATTTGACATGGATAGGCCCACAAGGCATACGGCCCACAGCAAACCACCCCAAACCCATCGCTTGGGACCAATAGCATAACCCGGTTGGCAAAGCCCAGGACAGCTGGAGGCCATCTAGACATGGAGGGCCAATGGCATTCGGGCACATGGCAGGTGGAACACAGGCCACATCAGCAGACAAAGATCTGCAGAGTTATTACCACAACACATCACCATTAATGCAGCCCATCACAGCATTTATTTCGACAACACCTCCCCGTCGGAACAGAGCCCCCTCACCCTGAACAAGGTAAGCTACGGCATAGGCTTTCGGCGAAAGGGGGCACGTCACAATGGACAGTGAAATGATTACCAAATGATATAAGCAAGAATAGAAAGACAAGAGGAAGGTTAAGCTTTTTATCTCTCTCTCTTTCTCTCTCTCTACATTTCCTTCTTCCTTTACTGATTCTCTCGCCGGAGGATTCACTAGGGGACTGCCCCGTTCCCCTTTGGACTTGCTTGCAGGTCATTTGGTGAAATCATCACCCTGAACCGGAACTTGAAGAGCTTGGACCAGCCAGACCCATCCACCCAGGACGGACTGTATTATCAGTTGGCGCCGTCTGTGGGAACTTTGTGGTTTATTCGTGCGCTAGTTGTGTTCACTATCGCCGGAGCACTCCTTTCTCACCGTTACCTTTTCCTCTCACCCGTCCAGGTGTATGGTCACGACTAGGTCCATGGCTTCTCACCACAATACCGCCGATCAGCAAACAGACCATTCCCATCCAAACAACCCACCACAATACATCATCGAACTCACTAACAGCATTAACCGCATGGCTGAGCAAAACCAGGCCCTGATCAGTGCTTTACTCCAAAGAAACCTCTCCGTTCCACCTCCAAATATCCCACCCAACCAAGAAAGAACCCCAGGCCACATTGCTCCACAACCCCCTCCGCTCAACCCAGAAAGTTTACAACCCCCTCATTCTCCACATGTAAGCCTACCACCTCCACCTCCACCTCCACCTCCACCTCCTCACCCGTCAGTCATAGCACTGGCTCTTGAGGGGGAAGCCAACAGTGTCCAGCCTCCATTGACCGACCATGGCGACAACATTCCCCTCTGGGACGCTGAACTCCGAGCTATGAAACTCCAACTACAAGGGGTCATGCAGAACATTCAGTACAAGCCCTCAGTCACCGCCAATTCGTCTTTTGTTGCCTCCATCCGCGACAAACCATTGGCCGCCAAGTTCAAGATGCCTACCATTGACTCCTTTGATGGCACGACGGACCTAGTCGACCATCTAGAAACCTACTGCACCCTCATGATCCTCCATGCTTTCCCTAACAAGATCATGTGCCGAGTTTTTCCCGTGACACTGAAGGGATCAGCTCAGTTGTGGTTTAGCCAGTTACCGGCGGACTCCATCTCCACCTTTCAACACCTCAGTGACTCTTTCCTGAGCCATTTTATTGGAGCCCAGCGTCAGAGACGCCCAGCCACCCAACTCCTTAACATTCGTCAGACCGAAGGGGAGTCGCTCCGCAACTTCGTCACCCGCTTCAACACCGAAGCCCTTCAAGTAGCAGAGAATGACGACAAGGTCATCCTCACGGCTTTCATGGCCGGCCTGCGGCCGTCCGACTTTCTTTTCTCCCTCTCCAAAAACCCTCCAACCACCATGGCTGCCCTACTATCCAAAGCCCAGAAATACATGAATGTTGAAGACTCCCTGGCCGCTCGGCAGGAGCCGATCACTAAAAATCCGACCCCCAGAGACAAGAGGAAAGACTTAGAACCCAGAACCGCCCAGCATAATAGCCAAACACCCCACTACAATGACCGACCCCTCCAAGCCGATCGGTCGGCTCCGAATCGACCGCCCGGTCGGTTTGAGCGGTACACACCTCTCAACTCCCCCATGGAACACGTCCTCAATCAGATCCAGCGGGACTACCCCCTCAAGTGGCCCCTACCTTCACGAAACCCTTCCACTCGGAAAGATCAGTCCAAATACTGCCGTTTCCACCAAGACCATGGCCATACCATCGACGAGTGTATTAACCTCAAAGATCAGATCGAGACCTTCATACGCCAAGGCCGCCTCAGCCGATTCACAGACACCCGCCCTCCACAGAGGCAAAGAACCGACCTTTCCAGGAACAATCGCCGACACACACCACCCCGCAATCAAGCCCCACCTCACCAAGGCCACGATCGCCCACCACCACAGCCTCGGCCTCCAGGCAATCCCCCTCCACCAGTCGGAGAAATCAGAGTCATTTCAGGCGGCCTTGCTTGCGGGGGACCATCCCGCTCGGCTCAGAAGGCAGAGCTCAGAAAAATCAGGCAGGGCTCAAACAAAGCAGTGGCGACGATGGACCGACCTCCCAAACAGTCAAGACAATGGATCGAACCCATCGCCTTCATAGACACTGACTGTGAAGGAGTCCGTTACCCACATGATGACCCCCTTGTCATTTCCGACATTCTCTCCAACTACAAGATCAGACGAGTCCTCATAGACAACAGCAGCTCTTCAGACATCATCTTCCTCAATTGCTTCCGCCAGCTCAAGATTGGGGAAGAAAGCTTGTCTCCTCTCCAAACCCCTCTGGTCGGTTTCACTGACGACCGTGTGACCTCCATCGGCTCCATCGATCTACCCATCACCGTTGGCGAACACCTGAGGCAGACCACTAAGCTGCTTACCTTCCTTGTGGTCGACTGCCCCTCTGCTTACAACATCATCATTGGCCGCACAGCCCTCAACGCCTTCCAAGCCATCACATCCACCTATCACCTTGCCATCAAATTTCCCACCGATCTCGGTGTCGGAACTGTCAAAGGAGAACAGACCGTGGCCAGGGAGTGTTATGTCGCCTCACTCAAAGAAGTCAAGCTAAAAGAGGCCATGAGCATCGAAGGGCTTGACGTCCGAGACGAGGACGAGCTGGTCAGAGGTGAGCCCGTGGAGGAACTTGTTGAAGTTAACATTGATCCCACCAACCCCATCAAAACCGCCAAAATTGGCAGCCAACTACCTTCCCAAGCTAAGGCCGACCTTACCGCTCTCCTGACCGAGCACAAAGATGTATTCGCCTGGACCCATTCTGACATGCCAGGCATCGACCCCTCCTTCATAACCCACCGCCTCAGCATCGAACCCCACTTTCGACCCCACCGCCAAAAGCAACGCATTTTCCATCCGGAGCGCAACACTCTTATAGCCGCAGAAGTTGACAAGCTCCTCGAGGCCCAATTCATCAAAAATGTGGACTGCCCTACGTGGTTGTCCAACGTGGTCCTCGTCCGCAAACACAATGGCAAATGGCGACTCTGAGTCGATTACTCTGACCTGAACCGAGCTTGCCCCAAAGACAGCTACCCCCTTCCCCGCATAGATCTGCTGGTCGATGCCACGGCCGGTCATCAAATGCTCAGCTTCATGGATGCCTTCTCGGGGTACAATCAAATCCTGATGCACACATCTGACCGAAAACACACATCATTTATTACCGACCGGGGTACCTACCACTATTGTGTAATGCCGTTCGGGTTGAAGAATGCCGGGGCCACCTATCAACGGCTGGTTAATACCGTCTTCTATCACCAAATAGGCCGAAATATGGAAGTCTACGTCGACGACATGCTAGTCAAAAGCAAATACTCCTCCGATCACCTTACTAACTTACGAGAAACCTTCGCCACCTTGCGCAAGTACCAGATGAAGCTCAACCTAGAGAAGTGCGCCTTCGGCGTAGGATTTGGAAAATTTTTGGGTTTTATGGTTAGTCAGCGCGGCATTGAAGCTAACCCTGAGAAGATCAAGGCCTTGGTTGAGATGCAGTCGCCTAGGACGGTCAAAGAAGTTCAAAGACTCACCGGCCGAGTGGCGGCCCTCAACCGCTTCATTTCCCGTGCAACAGATAAGTGCCTACCCTTCTTCAAAGTTCTTCGGTAGACTTTTGAATGGACAGCTGAATCCAAAGAGGCTTTCCAACAGTTAAAGCAATGCATGGCCAACCCTCCCCTTCTTTCCCAAGCAATCATGGGCGAGCCCCTCTTCCTCTACTTAGCAGTATCGAGCACCGCAGTCAGTGCAGCTCTCCTCAGAGAAGATGGCTCAATCCAACGGCCGGTCTATTACATCAGTCGGGCTCTCAGGGGAGCGGTGCAGAACTACCCCTTACTAGAAAAACTGTCCCTGGACTTGGTCATTGCCTCTAGACGTCTCCGCCCATACTTCCAAGCCCACTCCATAGTGGTCCTCACCGACCAGCCCCTGAAAAAGGTCATGCAGCAACCAGAACTCTCAGGTAGACTGATGCAGTGGTCAGTAGAGCTCAGCCAGTTTGACATCTCCTACCGCCCTCGGACAGCAATCAAGGGACAGGCTATAGCTGACTTCATCCTAGAGTTCACCAACCTGACCCCGACCACTACCCCTCCGCTCCCACCAACTCCAACAGAGCCAGAAGATCCTCATTCTTGGACTCTCAATGTCGACGGTTCGTCTCGACGAGAAGGAAGTGGTGCCGGCCTCATCCTCACTTCCCCCGAGGGTGGCTACTTCAAATGTGCCCTCCGTTTCTTGTTTGAAGCAAGCAATAATGAGGCCGAGTATGAGGCATTGATAGCAGGACTCCATCTTGCCAAGGACATTGGGGTCAGCCACCTCCGAGTGTTCAGCGACTCCCAGCTCGTCGTCGGTCAGATGACGGGGGACTTCGACGCCAAGGAAGACACAATGCGAGCTTATAGGGACATGGCACTCCCCCTTACTCGCCTCTTCACTACCTTCCACATCAGGCACATTCCTCGGGCGGAAAACTCCAAAGCAGATGAAATGGCTCCGTTGGCCTCTGCTGACCATCCTAATCTCAGCCATGAGGTCCGCCTCAAATATCTACACCACTCAGCCATTTCACCCGACCTGCAAGCTGTACAGTTCATCCAAAACGAACCCATCCCTTGGGCATCCGATATTCTCCTATTCTTGACCACCGGGACACTCCCAGCTGACCAACAACAGGCAGCCAAAGTCCGATCCCGAGCATCCAATTACATCATTATCAACGGTGTATTATACAAGCGCGGTTCCTCTTGGCCATATCTACGATGCCTCAATCCAGCTCAAGCAACTTATGTAATGCAGGAGATCCATGAGGGAATTTGTGGTAATCATTCAGGTGACAGGTCCCTTGCCCACAAGATACTCCGTACTGGGTATTTTTAGCCAACTCTTAATCAGGATGCGACCGACTTCGTGCTCAAATGGGATAAATGTCAACGCTTCGCCAACATCCCCCATGCTCCTCCTACAGAGTTAATCACACTCTACAGCCCTTATCTGTTTGCCAAGTGGGGGATCGACTTGGTTGGTCCACTTCCCACTGGTCGAGGCCAGACCAAGTTCGCGATTGTCGCCATTGATTACTTCACCAAGTGGGTTGAGGCTGAACCCCTTGCCACAATCACCGAGCGGAACACCACCAGGTTTATTTGGCAATCGATCATTTGCCGATTTGGCATCCCTCAAGCCATCATCTCTGACAATGGAAAACAATTTGATAACGCGAAGTACAGAAAATTTTGTGCAGATCTCCAGATTCAACCATGTTTCTCTTCCCCCTGTCACCCCCAAGCAAATGGCCAAGTTGAGGTCACCAACCGTTCCCTTCTGAAAATCATCAAAACTAAGCTCGAAGCTGCTAAAGGCCTTTGGGCTGAGGAACTACCAAACGTGCTCTGGGCTTACCGAACCACTGCTCGCACTCCCACTGGGGAATCTCCTTTTCGCTTAACATATGGCGCTGAGGCGGTTATTCCGGTCGAAGTCGGTCTTCCCACCCCCCGGGTTTTACATCCGGATCTGGCCTCAGCCGACGAACTCCATCGAGAGACCTGGACCTCGTCAAAGAGCTCCGAGAGACTGCTGCTGTCAGATTGGCTTCGTACCAGTAGAAAATAAGAACACACTACAACCGCAGGGTTTGACCACGAGAGTTCTCCGTGGGGGACCTTGTCTTAAGAGAAGCAACTCTTGCCACAAAGAACCCAACTGAGGGCAAACTGGCAGCCAAATGGGAGGGACTCTACGTAGTGAAAGCCCGACCACGACCAGGCACTTACCGACTTCAAGACATGGAAGGCCGCGACCTCCCCCACCCCTGGAATGCGGAACATTTGAAGCGTTACTATCAATGAGTTCATACTTTTGTATTGTCAACATTGTTGTATTTCCCTCTTTAATACATAATGCAAAATTCTAACTGAAGTTCTCAGCTTTCATAATTCAACTGTCTGTATGTTGCTCCCATGACATTTTTCCTTGCAGCACCTCAAAGCCTCAGCCAGGCTGAGCACTTCAACGCCTTGGCCAGACCAAGCACTCAAAGCCTCAGCCAGACTGAGCACTTCCAAGCCTTGGCCAGACCAAGCACTCGAAGCCTCAGCCAGGCTGAGCACTTCAAAGCCTTGGCCAAGCACTCAAAGCCTCAGCCAGACTGAGCTGAGCACTTCAAAGCCTTGGCCAGACCAAGCACTCAAAGCCTCAGCCAGACTGAGCACTTCCAAGCCTCGGCCAGACCGAGCACTCAAAGCCTCAGCCAGACTGAGCACTCAAAGCCTCGGCCAGACCGAGCACTCAAAGCCTCAGCCAGGCTGAGCACTTCCAAGTCTCGGCCAGACCAAGCACTCAAAGCCTCAGCCAGACTGAGCACTTTCAAGCCTCGGCCAGACCGAGCACTCAAAGCCTCAGCCAGACTAAGCACTTCAAAGCCTCGACCAGACTGAACACTCAAAGCCTCAGCCAGACTGAGCACTTCAAAGCCTTGGCCAGACCGAGCACTCAAAGCCTCAGCCAGACTAAGCACTTCCAAGCCTCGGCCAGACCGAGCACTCAAAGCCTCAGCCAGACTGAGCACTTGAAAGCCTCAGCTAGAACGAGCACCCAAAGCCTCGGTCAGACCGAGCACCCAAAGCCTCGGCCAGACTGAGCACTTCAAACCCTCGGCCAGACCGAGCACTCAAAGCCTTAGCCAGACTGAGCACTTCAAAACCAAGCAGGACCACATTTTTTAACACTTAGTCACATTTTGAAGCTTATTCACAATTCCAGGACCAGGTTTTTACCTAGTTAAATTCTAAACATGTTCTCACGTATTTCATTTACTAATCAGATTATCTACCACCCCACCCAATTTGTTTCTCCAATCTCTCCTCTACAAGTTTACACTAACCGTTTAGTTACAATTTGCAACCTACCCTTTGTCCTCATCCATGGATTCTTCATCCGTACTTATTGAACTGGAAGTACTAACCCCACTTGAATATTATGTTCTGCAATTTCCTAATCCAATTTTTCAATCAACCACCATCATCCTTTCAATTTTCATACAACTCCAATCTCACTCTGCAGGGAGGAACTTCAAACTTAACTTTGCACGAAATTTTTATTGTATCATGTTTATGACCAGTTTTTATAACAAGACTTCATTCATTTCAGACAATACAGGCCATTCCATTTCACACAGTCATTTCACAAGACTTCATTCATTTCACACAGTCCACTGACAACATAAACGAAATACCATTTGTACACAAGTTCATTACAACAAAATTATTCATTCATTCATTCATTCATTTACAATGTGTACACCAGTTCATCAAAAAAAAAAACACAAACACAGAGCATGCCCAGCTCTTCTTCTTCTTGGTTATTCCTCCTCGTTGGACGCCAGCTCTTCTTCTTCAATGCCCTGGTCCAGGGGGGTCTGGGCCACATCATCTTCACCTATCGTTACACTACTCAGGTCCAAGTGTGGGAACAGCTCTTCAGCTTTGTGCTTGAACATCTTCCAACCGCTGTCCCAGAATTCGGCCATTTCGTGCTTGTAGAAGTCTGACTGTTAGAAGCTTTCAATCACCTCTGCCTCTGTCCTACCTCCAGCTGTCTTCCTTGATGGGCCCACCCCCCCAGACTCTTGCCCAGCCAGACTCCTGGCAATAGCGGCGTCTACCGCCATCTGAAATTCGGGGGACCCTTTATATTGCTCCACTGCTGCGACGCACAGATCAGGATAGGCCGCCCTCTCAGACGCCGCCTTCGCCCTCTCTTCGTCCAACTCTCTTTGTAGGGCCCCCCTTTTAGCAGCCGCCGTCGCCCTCTCCTCTTCCACCCCCTTCTTCAGGCTCTCCAGCTCCGCCATCGCCTTCGCCTTCTCTGTTTCCCATTCCCTCATCAGCCTCCCCTTCTCCTCCTCTGCCTTGACGCGCTCATTCTCCAACCCCTTTAACAGCTCTTCAATTCTGGCATCTGCCTCATCTTTTTGCCTGACCAGCTCTTTGTTGCTGCTCATGGCCTCTTCATGCCGCTCGATCGCAACGGTACAGGCCCTTTCAGACTCCTCCACATTCTTCTGTTCGCCAGCCAGTTGAAACTCGAGCGACACGACCTTACGGTGTGTATCCTCCAGCTCCAACTTGACTGCTTGCAGTTCAGCATGGGCAGTCTTCCAGTCGGCACTGTCCTTCTTCAATTTGGCCAACTGGGCCTTGGCCTCTTCAGCCCTTAACTTGGCAGCCCCTGCCTTCCTAAGAAGGGCCCCTGCCAAGGTAGTTACCTCCATTTGGGCGGAGCATAACCCCCTCAGCAGGTCAGCCTCATTATATCCTGATGCCGCGCGCAGAGCTGTCTCCTCCATAATCTTCACCAAGCGGTCTGCTCTCGCCCTGGCTGGGCCTTCTTCTCCCTCCAACCTTCCAGCTACCGCGCGCGCATGATAGATTGCCGTAGCCAGACGAACCCCTCCTTCCTGGGGGGCAGGCCCTTTCTGGACCTGCTCCCTTCCGCTCGACGCCGCCTCAGTCAGCCCAGCCTCTACTTGCACTGTTGGAGCAATCTCCACAACCTCCACTGTTGGGATGACCTCCACCACCTCTGGGGCCTCCTTGACCACAGGGACCTCCACTTCAGTTGGGGCCACCTTAGCCCTCTTGGCCCCAGACTCATCTGCGGCTTCCTCTGGGGCACTCCTTTTCTTCTTCTTCTTTTTCAGAGCCTCCCCCTCCTTTCTGGCCTGTTCTTTTATAGGGTCTACGGGGGGTGGCCGCGGCTCAAAACTGCTTAAGTCTTTTCCCCCCAACGGCCTTGGGCGCGGTCGGATCCTCTCCCGCGCGATCGGTTGAGGCGGTCGGTCTCCTCGCGCTTCCTTCAACTTCGTGGCCTTGGCCAGAACGGCCTGATCCTCTACCTCCTGAGCTTTTCTTCTCGCCTCCAATTCTGCTCGGTCGAGGTCCCCACCCTTCGGCCGCGGTCCTAGCCCCGCCTCAAACAAGGCAGACGGTTGAACAAGCTCGTCCCATTTGGCCTTCTCTCTCTCTCTCCACTCCTTCACTCTCTTCACCCTCTCTTTCGCCACTGCCCCCAGTCTCGACTCCATCGACCTAGTTGGCACCTTCCAGATGGTGCGCACCCCCACTCCCCCATTAGCAGACACGTAGAACAACCGTGGCTGCCACCCCTTGATCGATGTCGGCAGCCTCGCCACCAATCCCCTCCCCATCACCGCCTGTAGGGGGACCCACGTTTCTTGCTGCCCCGACGCCTTGTAACACGAAAAGAACTCGTCTACTGTCATGGCCTCCCTTCCATTCGCCTTGGGCCACGCACTCGCACAGGCCAGCAGAATCTTCCATGCATTGGGCATCAATTGCCCCGGCGCTACGTCAACCACCACTTGGGGCAGTGGCAACCTCAGCCCACCTTTTAGCGCCTCCTCGTACAGGGAAAACTCCCCTGGCCTAGCAGCAGACGGCCTTTCCCTTGATGTTGGCAGCAATAACTCCACCTCCGCCGGAATCTGGTATCATTCCCTGATAACCTCCAAATCCGCCGCAGTGAGTGTGGATTTGTCCGCCTTAGTGTGCCACTGATCTGGCTCTACCTGGCTTAGTGGCTTTGGAGCCAATATCAGGGCCGACGTCTGCGATTCTCCCATCGGTTCCCCCACCCCCACCCCCACCATTCGTGTCTCCGTCATATATCGCGCTGCTAGCTCCTCCGCATCATCGTCTCCCAGCGGGTCCACCCTCACATTGACTACTTCTTCTTGTGCCATTTCTAGGGTTTGCTTACAAATCACTTCTGACGCAGGCGCAAGGAAGTTGAGAAAATGCTACACAGGTGTGTCGTACGCAATGAAGGAATTAACACTTGGATATTTTGAGTTTTTGTAAACAGGTAGGTGAAACGCATTATACCAAAAACCCCTGGTTTACCCGTATTCCATGGATCCACATTAATTTTCGCCCGTTTCAAAACCTTTCAAATCAACTGCCAAAACCGCCTTTTCAAAATCCCCCTCGTGACCTATCGTTTCATTTCTGCTTCAACGCTTCACTTCCCCCACGATATTGCCACGTGTATGGCTACGATGTACTGTCCCCTCCTCTTACCCTGTCCTTTCCATTTCACATCATCACATGGCCCCACCCTACCCACTCTCTTTTTGAGCCCCGCGCCGTCCTGGTCGGCACGCCTAGCGATTGACCCCTCCCGCTCGGTCACCCTCGCGGTCGGCACGCTTCACGGTCGACCCCTCCCACTCGGCCACCCTCACGGTCAGCTTCTCCCGTTCAGTCCCCCTTGCGGTCGGCACGGCTTCCAGTCGGCCTCTCCACTCGGTTCGCACTTCTCTTCCTTATTACTATTCCCTTCGTTGGGCTAAAGCTGCACTCAGAAATAGGGGACTACTAACATGGATAGGCCCACAAGGCATACGGCCCACAGCAAACCACCCCAAACCCATCGCTTGGGACCAATAGCATAACCCGGTTGGCAAAGCCCAGGACAGCTGGAGGCCATCTAGACATGGAGGGCCAATGGCATTCGGGCACATGGCAGGTGAAACACAGGCCACA
>NW_021026238.1:1177074-1244651 GCF_004153795.1 Camellia sinensis
ACGAGTGCATCAACCTCAAAGACCAGGTCGAGACCTTCATCCGCCAGGGCCGCCTCAGCCGATTCACAGACACCCGCCCTCAACAGAGGCAAAGAACTGACCTTTCCAGGAACAATCGCCGACATACACCACCCCGCAATCAAGCCCCACCTAACCAAGGCCCCATCGCTTGGGACCCATAGCATAACCCGGTTGGCAAAGCCCAGGACAGCTGGAGGCCATCTGGACATGGAGGGCCAATGGCATTCGGGCACATGGCAGGTGAAACACAGGCCACATCAGTAGACAAAGATCTGCAGAGTTATTGCCACAACACATCACCATTAATGCAGCCCATCACAACATTTATTACGACAACGCCTCCCCGTCGGAACAGAGCCCCCTCACCCTGAACAAGGTAAGCTACGACACAGGCTTTCGGCGGAAGGGGGCACGTCACAAGGGACAGTGAAATGATTACCAAAGGATATAAGTAAGAATAGAAAGACAAGAGGAAGGTTAAGCTTTTTATCTCTCTCTCTCTCTCTCTCTCTACATTTCCTTCTTCCTTTACTGATTCTCTCGCCGGAGGGTTCACTGGGGGACTGCCCCGTTCCCCTTTGGACTTGCTTGCAGGTCATTTGGCGGAATCATCACCCTGAACCGGAACTTAAAGAGCTTGGACCAGCCAGACCCATCCACCCGGGACGGACTGTATTATCAGGATTTAAAAATTCCCTTTTCCTTAATATATTTATAATTATTTATATATGTGAATTGCAATTTTTATTTTTTTTTAAATGTCTTCTTTTTTTTATTATATTATATTAAAGTTTAATATTTTGATAATAATCATATGTGTTAGACTTTTCAAGAATTGTTTTTTTTATGTTTGTTCTTAATGCATTAAAGTGTTATTATGATGGATAATAATCATATGTGTTGGAACTTTTCAAGGAATTCATATGTGTTGGATTTCAAAGAATTTTTTTCATGCTTGTTCTTAATGCATTAAAGTATTATTATGAGGGTAAGACTTGGGGGTTGAGAGAAGTCAATAAATGCTAAGATTTTTTTTTTAAATCAAAAAATCAAGAAATTTAGATTGGGAGATTGGAGCTCCCACAAGACTTAGGGTTAAAAACCTCCTTTTGCTTAATATATAGTATACATAAATTTGTATGTTGTAGACTGTAGTTCAGTTTGATGAGTACAAACTTAACAAAAAATATTTAGAATTTACGGAATTGCTACGTAGCTCGAATTGTCGAGCTCGAAATTGGCTCGAATCCAATTTCAGAAGTAGAGAAGGAAAAGAGAAGTTGGCTCGAATCCAATTTCAGAAGCAGAGAAGGAGAAGAGAAGTTGGCTCGAATCCAATTTCAGAAGCAGAGACGGAGAAGAGAAGGAAAGAGGAGGAGGAGGAGGAGGACTGGAGGGGGTATAATCATAAGGGGAGAAGAGAAGGAAGGAAGAGGAGGAGGAGGAGGAGGAAGGAGGAAGGGATGGGGCTCGGCCGATGGCAGTGGTGCTGCGACGAAGGGGAGGGGCTCAGCGGGACCGGAGGCGACGGCGGTGGTGCTGCGACGATTGCTGGTGCTGCGACGAAGCGGAGGGGCTCGGCCGACGGCAGAAGCGGAGGGGCCCTCTCTTCTCTCCATTCCCTCTTTCCTTCCTCTTTCTCTTCTCCTCTCTTCTTCCTCTCTTCTCTCCCTCTTTCTCCTCTGTTTCAGACCACCCAAAACGCCCAAAACGACTTTCGAGCCAAGATTTTCGAGCTACGGCTCATTATTCTAGAATTTATTTAAAATTTGAATTGTGTGATTCATTATTGATGAGCTTACAACACATCAAGTTCAATATCCACCTTACATTTACTTTTTGAGTATATTTGTAAGTATTTTTTCTTAATGTGTATCTATTCTATTGTTTAATTAATGTGTTGTGTATTGATTGGTCAAGTATCATAATAAATTTATAAACAAGCAAAATACATCAGTCATTTTTAAGAAAAAAAATACATTTGTCTATCATTTTTCTATTACACTAATCGATCAATAATTGACATATTAATCGGTTGAGAAATATTATATATCATCAATTATTTAACATTATTTTATTTCACCACCTACATAAATATTTATGATTGAATAATACTATATATATCAATTGATGTATTAATTAATGTACTAATTGATGATGTGGCATAATTTAAGAGGTTTTTGAAATTTGTAATGTAATTAATGAGTGAGGTCAATAATAATATCATAACTAGTATTGATATACTAGTTAGTATACTAATTGGTGCATATAGTACTACCGTATATTGCCAGATAGACTAGTGATATAAAAGAGTGAAATAAATAAGTGAGGGGTTTATTACACTTTATATTCTTAAATTATCGTCAAATTGTTTATTTAGTTCATAAACTATTGATTGAGTATACTAGGTCCCTAAAGTATATAAATTGAAGTCTATTTAGTTCATAAACTATCAATTAAATTGATTAAATTCCTAAATATTTAATTCAAATCTATTTAGTTCCTAAAAGGATTACAAAAATAAAATATAAAAGTCCTTTAGTATTATAAATTAGTAAAATACCGAATCTAGTTAAAATTTTATTTTAAATTTTTTATCTTGTCATTGAAAAGTGTCGTCAATCTTTGTGGTGAATTTCTTTTGTAACGGTAAAGGTAATTATTTATAGTATTTTATTTTTTATCTTCTATAATAGTTACGTGCTTTCTTTTATCTAGTATTATATGTCAATTTTTTTTTATAATTTTTAATTAATTGTTTTTAAGTTTTTCGCTAAGTTTTTATTATTATTTAATTAACGTATTATTTTGTTTTACTATTATTTGTAACGAAGTGATATTATTTAAATTATCTAATTCTACAACTTCTGTGTCTAATATTTATATAATTTATTGACAATACTGGGACTAGATTCTATTATTAATTTAAACACAAAATGAAATAAAAACACCTACAGACAAAATAAAAATTTAAGATAATAAAATTTTAATTGGGTAGATGTTTTATTAATTTATAATACTTATGAAAATATATTTTATTTTTGTAATTTTTTAAGAATTGAATAGATTTAAATTAAATATTTTAAAAACTTAATAGATTCAATAAATAATTTAAGGATTAAATAGATTTTGATTTATATAATTTAACAACTTAATAAATTTAACAATTTGACAATAGTTTAAAGTAAAAAGTGTAATAAACTCATAACTGAAATATAACTGCGTGAGTGATTTTCCGACCACACTGTCAATTTAGTACTCAACTGGAGAACACCGGTAGAATAGGTTAAGCTTGAACAACCTGCAATAGAAAGAAGAGATTCCGGCGGTGGCTCGTCCACCTAGGGGCACTCCGACGATCAAGTCAGTATATCTCTCAATGATAATCAATAGTGTTAAACTCACTATTCAGAATACAAATTACGTACCTTAGACCCATCGGGGTGCCTTTCTTTTATAGTTACCTCAATCTTTGTCCCAACAGAAGCCTAGCTTTAATGGACTCTTGCTAAGTATTTATCCTGGACTCTTCAAGAGATAAAGATAAAGATAAAGATAAACTCCCTAAGAGCTTTATCCTTATCCAGGCTGAAGTCCTTCCTCGTTGTAGGATTCTTGTCCCTTATCCGTTTATCTCGGATTCCGATATTTTCGGAGATAACCTCGGCCTAACCGAGATAACCTCGGCGTTATAACCTGGACACGTGGCACCTTGACTGACACGTCGGCGTCACCTTGGCCACGTGTTGGGACTCAGAAAATATATCCCCACAACTGCCCCCTAGGTTCTATTACCTCGGCATCGGCATTCTGAGGTGATGGAACCTATATCGCTACTTCCTGCCAGTATGTCGGCTTAAAGTGTCTTAACTGAGGTCATCATACAGGCCGACATGTCTTTTAGAGAACAAGAATTCCATTGAACTCCTTCACGCGTATGAGCTGTCATGCATCACAATTCAACCGTTTCAGCCACGTGTCCTTCTCTTACTGGATCGTACTTGGTACATGCTTCTAAATCGTCTCGCGTATGCGCGCGCCGTCTGACGCACACGTTGTTTTAGGCACATTAATTCTGTCTTACCGCCGTTTCAAGTTTTAACAAAACTTTCTCCCTCTCTTCGTCACTTCACTTTTTATTCAATATTCTAGCTTTTTCTCTCTTTAGCTCTTAAGTTTCTCGAACCCTCTATTGTTCAAGCTTTTTTAGCTCTGCAACTTGCTTCGTTTACCACTTCCGGCGAGATTTTCACCGATCCTCCGCCTTTACAACCGTTGTCAGACTTCGGCAATCCCCATTCCGGCTTCTATTTTCCTGGTAAGCCGTTGTTCCTTCTTGTTTTATTTCTTGTTGCTCTTTAAGAAGTTTTACTTCATTATTTGGTCTCCATTGCTGTTCTACTCAAGTATTCGATTTATGAATCTTGTTTCTAAGTATGTTTATTTCACAACCTTGCTCTTTGCCCATGTCTTGAATATGCGCACTATTCACAACTTTTTTGCACTTTTGCCACTGTTCTTGACTTCATACCCTTTGTACTTGCAATGTTCTTGATAGTCCATCTTTGCTCTCGAATTTGAATCGTATTCTTGTTTCTGTTTGCCGTGTTTTTCCAGATTCTCGTCTTCAATCCTTGCTTCCATAGTTCTAGGTTTGGGATTTGTCTGTAGAACCCACGAATTTTTAAGAAAAACTGAAATGATTCCCACACATTAAGTTTTTGCCGAGGTTCCAATAACCCTCCAAAACACTTTCTTTTGAAATCCATCTTCTTCTCGTTAAGCCGACATCATGGGTATGTGAAAATATATGGTCGACACCCCGAGTAAATTAGAGCACTTTAGGTAGGAGTTTGACATCCCGGCTGACGTCTATCTGAGATTGGCTGGGGAAGACGACTCTATCATGCCCACAACTGACTCCATGCCCTTCCCTATCGTAGCTTTTATTGAGTGCGGACTCCGGTTTCCACTCAACATCCTTTTTCGAAAAATAATCCACTACTATAAGTTGAACCCAATGCAATTTTGCCATCAACTCCTACTGAGTTGTTAATGGCATCATAGCCTTATCCAAACAAGAAAACGTTAGGGTTACCTTAGCCGATATCCAGTTTTGCTATACCATGTGTGGCCTCAAAAGAGATACGGGGTACGTTTACTACCTTAAGCCGAGGTCTACAGAGTATAAAATCGTAGCCGACCTCCCACATTCCAACAAGGGAGCAGGAGACAATTACTTCATTACCTCGGGGAATTGGGAGTTTGCTCCAGACGAGGACCTCCATCTCTGTCCTCTTCCTCGAACAGTCTTTGTAGAGGGCAATGGTAAGAGCCCTGCATTCATATTTTACTTATTTTCAAAATCTTCAATACTTTATCTGTTTCTAATGTCTGCTTTTCTTGCAGCTCTTTCTCAACCACCAAAGGGCTTCCGTCAGTCTTTCTTTCCCAGCAAAGGCTTGAGGAAACTGTTAGATTTGCCAGTCCTCAAACGGAAGGCCCCTCTGCTTCTCAACTTAATCCCTACTTATAAGTCGGCTCTTCCCGACATCCCAAAAAAGAAGAAGAAAAGCCTTTCTCCACCTTCTACCACAACTCCACAAGTCACGTCCACATCTCGGACAGACCAAGGATCAACCTCTGATCCAGCTGAGCAGCCGTCAACCTCGGCTCCATACTTGATCCCACCATCTCACCGACAACGTCGGCGACGAACTATTTTTTCTTCCGAGATGGGCTGCCAGAAAGCTGTCGCAAAAGACCTCTTAGCCAGCATCCCTTCTGACGTTGATGCTCAGCCAACACAAACCCAACCTCCACCAAAGCAAAAAAGAATCAAAAAGGCTCAGCCAAAGGCAAAGGTGACTCAGGTTGATACTAAGGACACCTTGCCAATTTCCAAATTGGCTGAGAGCAAGAAGACTGCCTCTGTCCCCGAGAAGAGGTCTGCTGAAACACACCCATCCGAATCCATCAGATCAAAAAGGCCGAGGTCATCTTCTGTAGCGGCCTCGGGGTCTCAAAAGCATGATGCCCCCTAGGCCCCCAAAATCACACTGAAGGATAAACCAGTTAGGACCAGTGATAGTGCTAAAGATATTAACGTCGGCGTTGCCCTTAGTACCGCTCTACTTCTTCCCAACGATCTCGACCGAAACGCCGAGTTGAGCGAATATGAAAACTATGCTCTGATGCTCTAGCGCACTGTTCAAGTAAGTGTCTTTATTTGGTGATTTTTCATTTCTTTCTCCTTTTTATACTTTAGAAATTTTGTAATAACTTCTGCTTTGTTGTATTCTTTCTCAGGCAATCCAGCATGCCCACTTCTTCTCAGTGCAATCCTTTGAGGCAAGGCAGGCGTTGGTTGATAAAAAGAGGGAGGTTTCTAGTCTGCAGAAGACTAATAAAAACTTGCAGTCAAAGATGAAGACCCTGGAGGATCAGGCCGAGGTCGCTATCAAAGCCAAGGACGATGTCGAAGAAAAGGTTGGTGCTACTGAGGCGATAAACAAAGTCCTTCAAGCTTAGCTAAAAGAGGTCGAGGACAAGATGGCCGAGGCCCAAAAGGAGCTTCAAGACGCCTTGGCCACCAAAGAGGCCGAAATTAAGGCCGCCGACGAGAAGGCAGATGCTGAGGGAGTGGCCGATGTTACGGCAGACTACGAAAAGCAGGTGAAGCAGGCATGCAACAGGGGCTTCACCCTTGGCTGGATGACCTTGCTGAAAAGGCTGGATGTCCCCGAGGACTCCCCCCTCAGGAATGCCGATGTCCTTCCTCTGCCATTCCCCCAACTCCAAGCCAACCCGCCGACGACGACTCTGAGTCCGAGGAGGAGGTTTTGGTGAGGAAGTCAAAAGACGTTGCTGGGGCCAAGTCTCTTCCTCAAAATGAGCAAGTCCTAGACTTGACTCAAGATGAGGAGGTTGAGGAGGTCCCCAAGGAAGCTACCCCTGAGCAGGCATCATTGGACGTGCCTCTCACCGACAAGAGCCTTGATCAAACCCTTCAAGAGATTGATGCTTCAATTTGTAAACTTTTCTCAAGTTTCAACAAGTGTTAAACACTATCTCGGTTTAACTTCAATTTGTAAACTTTTCTCAAGTTTCAACAAGTGTTAAACACTATCTCGGTTTAACTTCAATTTGTAAACTTTTCTCAAGTTTCAACAAGTGTTAAACACTATCTCGGTTTAACTTCAATTTGTAAACTTTTCTCAAGTTTCAACAAGTGTTAAACACTATCTCGGTTTAACTTCAATTTGTAAACTTTTCTCAAGTTTCAACAAGTGTTAAACACTATCTCGGTTTAACTTCAATTTGTAAACTTTTCTCAAGTTTCAACAAGTGTTAAACACTATCTCGGTTTAACTTCAATTTGTAAACTTTTCTCAAGTTTCAACAAGTGTTAAACACTATCTCGGTTTAACTTTAACTTGTAAACTTTTCTCAAGTTTCAACAAGTGTTAAACATCATCTCGGTTTAACTTTAACTTGTAAACTTTTCTCAAGTTTCAACAAGTGTTAAGCATCATCTCGGTTTAACTTCAACTTATAAACTTTTCTCAAGTTTCAACAAGTGTTAAACATCAACTTGTAAACTTTTCTCAAGTTTCAACAAGTGTTAAATATCATCTCGGTTTAACTTCAACTTGTAAACTTTTCTCAAGTTTCAACAAGTGTTAAACCCATTTTTCTTCTCTCTGCCCCCTGATGTGAACCTAAGTTCCACTTGGGTTCTCATTATACATGTATTCTACAAACAACGTTATGTATCTTTATCAGTCACAAGTGTATATATATAAACAAGCTAAAACTTTATTTATTTACTTCGGCAAAAAAGATAAAAAATTCTAATGATAGAAAAATTTCAAATTGCAAGTGTTCCAAGGCCTTGGCAACTCTTTGCCTTCATTATCTTCAAGCCGATATGCCCATTGCCCAGTACCGAGATGATTCTGTAGGGTTCTTCCCAATTGGGGCCTAGCTTTCCCTCTCTAGGATCCTTCTTGTTGCCGACGACTTTCCTCAGAACGAGGTCACCGATTTGAAACTCTCTTGGGTTGACCCTTTTATTATAAGCTCTGGCAAGCTGCTGTTGGTATGCTGCCAGCTGAATTGCAGCTCTCTCCCTTCTTTCTTCTAAAAGATCCAGATCTCGGGTTAAGAGTACATCATTTGTCCTATTCACTACTCCCTGGGTTCTGATCCCTGGGAGGCCGACCTCCAGCGGGATGACAACTTCTGTGCCATAAGCCATGGCAAAGGGAGATTCCCCTGTTGATCTTCTCGGCGTAATCCGATATGCCCAGAGTACACTTGGCAGTTCATTCACCCATTTTCTTTTTACTGCTTGCAGCCTCTTCTTTATCCCATCCAGGATAACTTTATTGGATGCTTCTGCTTGTCCATTGCATTGAGGAAAGCTCAGGGTTGAAAAATAATTCTTGATCTTGAATTTTGCACAGAAGCTTTTGATTAGCAGGTACTTCCTTTGTCCAGTTGCTTGGGGCAGTTGCCCAACGAGATTCATGCCCCATTGGGCAAATGGCCAAGGGCTGGATACTGGGTTCAGGTCTGCTGCTGGTTGGTGTATTAGAGGTGCAAACCTTTGACATTTTTCGCACTTCTTAACATAGGCCTATGCACATTTCTGCATGTAAGGCCACCAATACCCCTAGCTAATGGCCCTATGGGCAAGTGATCTGCCCCCAGCGTGGTTTCCACAAATTCCTTCATGAATTTCATATAAAAAATCTTCAACTTGTAAAGGATGTACGCACCTCAAAAGGGGCCCAGTGAAGGATCTTCTGTAGAGATATCCTTCCATTGTCAGACTGAATCTTGCCGACTTCAGTTTGATCTTGTGTGCTTCTTTGTGGTCATCTGGCAGCTTTCCTTCTTTCAGGAATGCAACAATTGCATCCATCCAGCTTGGTCCCATGTCCACACACATTGCTTCACGCTCTGTGGTCAGTGGTTTGATGCTCGGGCCCGACAAGTAGTCAACTATTATTGTCCTCGCTTTTCCAGGTTGTACTGCGCTAGCTAGGTTGGCCAATGCATCGGCGTGATTGTTATCATCTCGGCTAACCTGAAGTAGTCGGCAGTTCTGAAACAAAGATGCTAACCTGATGACCTCCTTTGCATAGGTCGACATCCTTTCATCTCGGGCTGCAAGCTCGCCTGTTGTCTGGTTAACTATAAGTTGTGAGTCACAAAAGACTATTACCTCATCCGCTTGTACTGCTGCTGCTAGCTTTAGTCCTGCAATCAATGCTTCATACTCTGCTTCATTGTTTGAGGCCTTGAATCCCAATCGAATGGACTGTTCCAATATCTCTCTATCTGGAGATACTAGTACTACTCCTGCCCTTGCTCCTTGTTGGTTTGAGCATCCATTGACAAACAGTCAAAAGGAGTCGCTGATGTAAATGCTGCAGGGTCTGAGTTTTTCCTCTTTGCTTTGTTCTTTTGCCTTTGGCTGGGCTTCTCCTTGCTTGTTTGGACATCGTTCATCTTGGCTCAACGGAGCCCGATGTTCGATGGATTCTGGCGTGAACTCCGCCACGAAGTCGGCCAAAACTTGGCTTTTGATTGCTGTTCTGGGTTTGTACTCTAGGTCATATTGGCCCAAGGCGATTGCCCATCTGGCTATTCTTCCTGTCAAGTCTCCTTGTTGCAGCAAGGATTTCAAGGGATGTTCAGTTAGCACCATAATTTTATGGGCCTGGAAGTAATGGTTCAGCTTATTTGAAGCCATTACTAAAGCAGTGCCAATTTCTCTAAGAGTGGATACCTTGTTTTTGCATCAGCCAGGGTTTTGCTTACATAGTAAACAGCCCTTTGCTTCCCTTTTTCTTCTTGGATTACTATTGCGCCTACTGCGTGTTCGAAAACTGTTAAGTATAGGAGCAGCTCCTCCCCAGGTTCTAGATTTGAAAGAACTAGAGCTGTGGTCAAATACTTCTTCAGGTCGGCCAAAGCGGCTTCGCACTCCTCGGTCCATAGGAAGTCTGTGGCTTTCTTCACTAAGTTGAAGAAAGGTTTGCACTTATCTGAGCTTCTGCTGATGAACCTATTCAGGGCTGTGGCCCTTTCAGTCAACATTTGTACTTGTTTTGCTGACGTCGGGCTCTTCAATTCCAGGACGGCCTTAATCTGATCTGGGCTGGCCTCAATGCCTCTTCTAGTCACCAGGTATCCCAAAAACTTACCAGATCCCACTCCAAATGCACACTTTGCTGCATTGAGTCGAAGCCGATATGTTTTAAGGATGTCAAAGACTGCTTTTAGGTCGGCCAGATGACCTTCAAGTTCCTTGGTCTTCACGACCATGTCATCAATGTAAACTTCCACCGTTCCGCCAATCAGGTGTTTAAACATCTTGGTTACCAATCTTTGGTAAGTTGTTCTTGCATTTTTCAACCCGAAAGGCATCACTCTGTAGCAGTACAGCCCTTTGGGAGTGATAAACGCAGTCTTCTCTTCATCTGGGGGGTACATGGCTATCTGATGATACCCCCTGTATGCATCTAGGAAGCTCATCTTTCCATGCCCCGAAGTGGCGTCTACCAGTTAGTCAATTTTGGGTAGAGGAAATCTGTCTTTGGAACAGGCTTTGTTTAAGCTGGTAAAGTCTATGCAGACCCTTCATTTTCCATTCTTTTTCTTCACTACTACTGTGTTTGATAGCTATGTTGGGTAATTTACCTCTCGAATGGCCCTGGCCCCGAGAAGTCTGTCTACTTCTTCCTCCACTGCTTCGACGTGTATCAACGTCGGTCTTCTTGCTCATTGGATTATAGGTTTGGCCAACCTGTCAACGTTCAGCTTATGGCAAGTGACCTTGGGGTCAATGCCAGGCATTTCGTAGGGCGTCCACGCGAACACCTCAATATTTGCTCTCAAAAAAGCTTCCAACTCTTTTTCCTCTTCTTCGGCTAGGCCCGAGTAGAGAAGAAAGAAGTGTTCTTCATCCCCCTCCTGGGTGAGGATTTTCTTCAGTGCCTCTTCGCTCTTTTCGGCTGGCTCCTTGCCGACATCCTCTAAGACCTCCACGTCCTCGTCTTCGATTTCTGCCTTTTCTGGTTCTCGAATGCTGCAGGTGGATTTCATTGCTGCCATGGAGTAATTCTTTGCCTGCAGCTGATCTCCTCTAACCTCCTCAATCCTATGTTTTGTTGGGAACCACAATAGTTGATGTAATGTTGAGGGAACAGCCCCCATTGCATGCAACCATGGCCTTCCCAAAATGATGTTGTAAGGGGAGGGTGTGTCGATTACGGTGAACTCTGTTGTTATCTTCCTGGTGCCTGCTTGCACCTCCAAGCTGGTTATTCCCAGTGGCCATGTCGGCGTTCCATTGAACCCGACCATTGGGCTATTGGATTGTTCCATATCTTCTCGGTGAAGGCTGTGCTCCTTGTAACATCGGACGTACATGATGTCACAAGAGCTGCCTTGGTTAATTAGGATGCGTTTTACTTGGCATTTCCCAATCTGGAGGGATACTATCAAGGGATCATTATGCGGATGCTACACCATCTCAAGGTCGGCTTCAGAAAAGGACACTATTGGTCCTTGGCATTCCTCTGCCCGATGTCTCTTTTTCCCAACTTGGTAGACATGCTGCAAGTGCTTCACCTTCTGGGTCTCCCTCCTAATTTCATTCTCGTTAACCTTCGAGTGAATTACATTAATTACCTGAGGTCCTTCTGCCTGAGGTTATTGTGCTGGGGGAGGCGGAACTGCTAGTGCCTGAGGCAGTCTTGCCTGTTCTTCCCTTGTTTTGGCCTCATCGACAAGGTCTCTCAGATGGCCTTGCCTCACCAGGTCTTCCAAGTGTGTTTTCAGGGCTCTGCAGCCTTGAGTCATATGCCTGTTTTCATTGTGGTAAGCACAATGCCTACCAAGGTATCTTCTCATGAATTCTCCTAGTGCCCTAGCTGGTGTTCTGAAATAGGGTTAATTTCGAATTTGATCCAGGACTTTGTGAATTGGGATTCGGAACACAGTTGTCACTGCCTGTGTAGCACTTAGTTCTGTCTCTTGCTTGCTTGATCCATTGTTACCTCGGCCTCGTTTCGGCGAGCCGTTTCCTTTCTCTTGCTTTGTCTCTTTAGTCCCTGACGTGTTTTTCTCGACTTTGGCATACTTCTCGATTCTCGCCATGAGCTCTTCCATACTTTTTGGCAATGTCTTTGCCAAAGATTTTCGTAGTGACCAATCGTCTTTTAGGCCGTTCTTGAAAGATACGACCGCCACCTCTTGATTACACTCTGGTATTCGGTTGAACACCTCATAATATCTTTTTGCATAGGCCCTAAGGCCTTCATCCTTACTGATCTTCAGAGCCATTAATGTGTCCATCCTCAATGGCTGCAGCTTGTTTGTCACAAACCTGGCCACAAACATCTCGGTCAGGCCTTCCTAAGTCTTCACGCTTCCCTTTGGTAATTTGTGGAACCAATCTGATGCAATCTCCCCAAAAGATGAGGGGAACACTTTGCAGAGCAACGGCTCGTTCCCACTATACAACGCCATTGAGTTCAGGTATAATCCAACATGAAAGTTGGGGTCTGACTTACCATCGTATATTTGGAACCTTGGCATACTGAATCTCTTTGGAGCCTCAAATTTGTCTAACTCCACTGAGAATGGTATTCTCGGCTTATCAAGGAAAGTTACCTCGGCATCGGCATTCTGCTGCTTCCTCTTGAGGTAATCTCTCAAGTCTTCTTTGCTCCGTCCAAGAGCTTGGCTATCTCCTGACTTCAGTCTTTTCGGCATACTACTCTCAGCTTCATGGCGGGTCCTTTTCGATCTTTCTCCGTGAGTTGTGTCGAAGCAGAGCGCCTACCCCTGAACATGCTGATATTCTTTGGGGTCTGCTTCCTTGGCGCGATGCGTCCTCCGCGACTCTTCTCTTCTTGACTCTCCTCGTCCGACCTTCCTTGAAGGCCGGTGAGAGTGTGTTTCACTCCTAGTATGCTGGGGGGCTATTGGGATTGGCTTCTATGCCCCCTTCTAGGCATTGGCCACCGGGATCGGTGTGTCCTGCAGTGGGAATGGCGACTGCATGACATTATTTTGAATTATGAAATTGACGACTGACTGCAGGTCCGCCAATTTGTTCGCCATCTCTTTTACTTCTTCATCCCTCCGTAGGCATCTATCCTTCCATACCTGGAGGTCGTCTTCGTTGTAGTACCTACTTTGGTTTGGTTTCTTCGGTATGTCACCATTCTGGCCGACGTCTTTTTTGTTGTGATTTTGGTCACGAGTTTCTGGGTTACGGTTGTCTCCTTCGACGTCAAGGTCGATAGGTATGCCACTCCCAGCAGGAGTGTCGTCCCCAATCTTTTCCTTTTGTTCGTCGTTGGCCATTTATTCTCCTTTCTTTCCCACAAACGGTGCCAAATTATGTGAGTGATTTTTCGACCACACTGTCAACTTAGTCCTCAACTGGAGAACACCGACAGAATAGGTTAAGCTTGAACAACCTGCAATAGAAAGAAGACATTCCGGCGGTGGCTCGTCCTCCCGGGTGCACTCCAACGATCAAATCAGTATATCTCTCAAAGATAATCAATAGTGCTAAACTCACTATTCAGAATATAAATTGCGTACCTTAGACCCATCGGGGGTGCCTTTCTTTTATAGTTACATCAATCCTTGTCCCAACAAAAGCCTAGCTTCAATGGACTCTTGCTTAGTGCTCATCCTGGACTCTTCAAGAGATAAAGATAAACTCCCTAAGAGCTTTATCCTTATCCAGGTTGAAGTCCTTCCTCATTGTAGGACTCTTGTCCCTTATTCGTTTATCTCGGATTCCGATATCTTCGGAGATAACCTCGGCCTAACCGAGATAACCTCGGCGTTATAACCTGGACACGTGGCACCTCGGCTGACACGTCGACGTCACCTTGGCCACATGTTGGGACTCAAAAAATATATCCCTACAATAGCAGTCATCAAACTCATAACTGATATATAACAATTATCTGTCCTAAAAATATGTAACAGTTATCTAATCAATTTTAAGTGGAGTGGGGCTGTTAGGTAGTCAATGAGAAGAGGAGCCCATGATAAGAACCATGAGCTCGACCTCACATTAGAATACTCCACTGATGAAAACAATCGTCAACGGGTGTGGTGCTTCTGTCTAGTTATTACGTAAGTTATTTGCCGTCTATTCCTTTGCGTCTAATTGTTTACTTTCTAATTATATTAAAAATATTAATTTATCATGGTAAATTTTTTGAAAATTGTTGGGTAGCTTGAAATTGGGGAGGCCGGAATGCTCTGAGTGCCAAAACGATATTGTTTTGGCAATCTTTTGTTTTTTTGCTTTTTTTTTTCCCTTCTTTTTCCCTTACGCTGAAACTAATTTCAAAAAAAAGAAAGAGAAACAAAGAAGCGAGAGGAAGAGAGAAGGAGAAAAAGTGGAGAAGAAAACAAAAAAAGGAGGCATGGACGGAGATCACCACAGCTCAACCCACTGCCATGAATGGAGATCGCGAACTACTTCACAACCCAACATGTACCATGTTCGTGAGTTAAGCAACTCCAAATGCGGTGGGTTTGATTTTGATTTTGATTTTGATTTTGAATTTGATTTGATTTTGATTATGTGGATTTGGCTTTGATTTTGGGTTTTGATTTTGATTCTATGAGTTTGGTTTTGATTTTGGGTTTGGTTGAGATTCAGAGAATGAGAAAATTTTGATAAGGTATTTATAGAAGATGGGATTTGAGATGGAAGTTGATGTTGTGGTGGTGGAGCAGAAAATACAGAAGAAGAAGCCGAAGAAGAAGAATCAAAAAGGATGTTTGTTTGGAGAAGAGTGAGTTGAAAAGTCAAAGTCGGACTATTTGAGCCTCAACTTTTCGAGCTACCTAGCATGTCTCAAATATTTTTTAAGATGTTGATATTATGATTTTATAAGATAAAAAATATATAATATTTTCATAATAGTTGGAATTTTTCAACATTTTTACAGAAAATTTTAATTTTCCTAGAAAAATTTCTTTAATATGATCATAAATTATTAGAAATTGGGCGCCCATGTGGCATGACCCATGACCCTTCTGAACCTTATCTATATAAGTTTGAATTTGAATTCAAAACCTATTTGGATAACCCACTCATGATATCTATATCTATCATATCAACTGATGTATCAACTGATATGGATAAATAATATACTTAGCCTATATATCTGATACGATATATGGGATATGGGATGAATCAAACAACGTATGTTTTTTCCCATACTGACTCTCTCCCATTAAAATAATGATCGAGCTTTTTGCACTGTGACTTGTGTTGGTGATACTCATATTGTGGTATCACTCCACTGCTGGGTGTTCGTTGTTCGCATTTTTAAAGCACGTGATTTACCTACAAGATTCTTCGCTTCAGGTTTTATCACCTAAGGTATGAACTGATAATTTTTACCCATTGCGTTTTACTTGTTTTATATTGGTATCAGAACTTTAATGGGTATTTTCATGCTTATTTTTATGCATTAAAATAGGTGTGTAATTTTATATAAATATATACACGATATATGCATGAAAATTAATAATTTTTCGAACTATCTCCGATTGACTTGAAATTTATATATATTGTAGTATATTTAATGTAGAACATATCTGCAAAGTTTCATGAAAATCCAATGGCTAGATTTCAAAAAAAATGGAGACCCATTTATATTTTCGAAACTTTACATGCATGATGGTTTTACATGCTTTAATTTCAGTCTGCAAATCTTACATATTTAGAATCCTTGTTTCGAGACCTTGGAAACCATATATTATTTGTTAGATTTGGATTTACGGTTGATGAGATACATCAAACCCTAATTTGGGTTTTTTTTTTTTTTTGGTGGTTTAAGGAAGATGAAGTGCAGAGTTTCTACACTTCAACTCTCATTTGAGAGAAAGTGTAATACACCTTATTATTTGGGTTTGTTAAATGTAATTTTTGATACCACCATTGATTTTATTTTGAAAAATGGAGTCCGACAGTACTAAAATCGGACCAGAAAATACCTTGGAAGGCGGCGCTTGAGTCGCACGCGCCATCTGACGACGTCAACGCCGCCATGAGTCATCACGCGCCAGGCGCGCTTCCCATGGGCCATCACGCGCACATCAGCCGCACTTTCCACCTGCGCGCTGTCCGCGTCTTCCACACACGCGTCTTGCGTTGTCCACGCGTGGGCTGAGCCGAGCCAAGCTGAGCCGCGCCATTTTCCCCGCCAGCTTGGCTGGTTTGGAAATTGGGTATAAGGTAGGGGTGAAAGAATAACCAGAAAAACCGACCAAACCGACCGAACCGACCGAACCGAATGGTTTTCGGTCAGTGTTTTAAGTTTTCAAGTGTTCGGTTCGGTTCGGTTTTTGCTTTTCTGCACATTCGGTTCGGTTTTCGATTTTTGATTTTTTTAACCGAACCGCACCGAACCGAACCGACTTATATAATATTAATAAGCCCAAAATGTGAGGCCCCAAACATATGTAGGAATTACATGGCCTGAGCCCAAATTTTATGCAAAATGGATTGAAATATAGGCCCAAAATGTGAGGCCCAACTAGGAAAAAAAAAAGGGCTAAAAAACCGAAAAACCGAAAAAACCGCACCGCACCGTAATAAATCGAACCACGCTGGTTTATGTCATTTTTCTGGGCGGTTCGGTTTACAAATATAAAAAACCGAAATGATCGGTTCGGTGCAAAAATGATGAAAAAATCGACCGAACCGAACCGAACCGATTTCACCCCTAGTATAAGGTTCTGTTTGTTTATTTTAAAAATTAAGAATTGCTTTAAATGGTTATAAGTAATTCGTTATAACTTTGTTTTAAACATGGTTGGTACTGTTAGACTCAGAATTAAATTTTCTATCTTCTGTAAAATTTTCAAAATTTTATGAAAGTAAAAAATATTTCTCTTGAAATAATAATTCATTATTTTCTGTTTTAAAATGCATTTGGTGTTGCATGATTAAGTTTCTGGAGCTGAAATTTTTACTATAGACCACTGTAATGGTTTAATATTTACTGGTATGGTTGTTGCATTTTCCTAGATTCTGGAATGTTTATTTATGATTTTATGTGTGTTTATTAAATATTTGAAATTCCAAAAAATACTAGAAAATTTCAAAAAAATTTCAAAAGTGATATACTTTCTGTTATGGTATAATCTGAATATTAAACACAACGCATTGTTATTTTTTGCCTAGAGTTTCTAATATGTTGTAATTAAAATAGCATGATTAATTGTTTTTTTTATTTAAATTCCATTATTAAATGGAACATAGCATGAGTTGATTGTGAATCTACATTAAGATGCTATTGTATGGAATTAGAATATTTTATCATGCTTTTAGACATGCCATAGTCAGTGGGAGGTTGTTCGGTTGAGAGAAATCTTTGTAGATTTACTCCCGAAAACTAATATTTTGCGCATGAATTAAATTAGATTTTTGGATAATTGTCACCTGTGACACAAGAGATGATTACGAGCATAGCGGATTTTCGATCTGGTGACTTGTGTAATATTGTCACTATTTAATTTAGATTTTTTGCAGCAAAATTATATTATGCTAATGAAATTAATCCCAATGCAAATTTCTCTCTAAATTGATTTAGTTTATAGAAGTTAATTTGGTTGACCTAAACTTAGTAGAGATGTTCAAATGTGAACAATGTAATCTTTTTCTTTAGATAAGCAAAAGTCTAGGAGAATTTAGGTCAGACCTTAATTATGCCAAAGTAAGGAAACATGACTCAAAGTCCCCGTGGTTTTGTTGCCTTGTTTGGCGTAATAAAAATTGATGTGTGCGCTATGGTTAGCGGCACGCTACGTAGTCTTGATTGGCAAGTTTTGGAGTTGTGAAATTAGTAAGCCCTCAATAGATCTGTATATGATCTTGACTATTGAGCTGCGCGGATTGACTTTGTAATTTGACTTATAATGATGTTGCATCATTGGATGAAGTAACATTCAAGAGTCACGTCATCCAAGAAATGTGAGCTTAAATAAATTAGTCATTAAATGTAAGACGAATGGCTAGTATGAGCAGTGTTTTGCTCTCTACCCAATTATTGGGAGTGGATGGAGCAAAATTTCATGCACTATAATAGTGTGCATTGAAGTATCACTTGAAGTTGAAAGATTAGCGCTTAGTAGCAGCAAAATCTATTAACATTAAGTGAAAAGATTAGCGCCAAGTGGTTGATTGGCAAGTTTTGGAGTTGTGAAATTAGTAAGCCCTCAATAGATCTGTATATGATCTTGACTATTGAGCTGCGCGGATTGACTTTGTAATTTGACTTATAATGATGTTGCATCATTGGATGAAGTAACATTCAAGAGTCACGTCATCCAAGAAATGCGAGCTTAAATGAGTTAGTCATTAAGTGTAAGCTGAGTAGCCAGTATGAGCAGTGTTTTGTTCTCTACCTAACTATTGGGAGTGGATGAAGCAAAATTTCATGCACTATAATAGTGTGCATTGGAGTATCACTTGAAGTTGAAAGATTAGCGCTTAGTAGCAGCAAAATCTATTAACATTAAGTGAAAAGATTAGCGCCAAGTGGCTGCAAAATCTATTAGCATTGCCAACTTGTCTAAGTCTGGACATTTACTGTTTTCCCAGTTAAGTGTGAGACATGATGAGGTGCTTCTTTGTATATTTCCTTAGCTAGGTTAATGTTTTTTTAATAACGTTTACCACTAAGCGCAAACGTTGCAGCATAGTAATGAAATGGTCAAGGCCAACAAAGTTGTTATGACTAAGAATTTGACGCATGGCTCGTGAGAGCATTGTGTTGAATTAGACCCTTTAGTCTAATTCGCGCTTAAGTTACTTCGGGAGCTATCATAGATTGATAGCTTATACTTTCCTTCTTGTGGATAGTAGAATTAATTGCAAATAACTATGAAGCGAGAAACAAAGATGGTAAGAGGAGTATCGTCATCTTTCAACTAGATGCAGTAAAGTGTATGGAGAATAAAATTGACTTGAAGGTACAGGAGATTAACACTTACTAGTTAAATTTGCAATTTAGGCGCACTTGATATCTCTATGACATCCTTTTATGATCTAGTGAATATGAATTAGTTGTGAGTCATTACCTAGTTGGGCCTAAACCTTTAAAACTTGTCTTCAAGAACTCACACATTAGGATGATTGGAATTAGTTTATGACATTGGTCATGAATCGGTGGCTTATTATACTTAATCACATTAATGAGAAGATGACATGAATGGTTTGAGTAGGCCCTCTCGGGCCCACTCGCTTGTGACATTCTACTCTCATGTGAATATGTAACTTTGTTCGCAATGGTTGCGCACAAAGTAAGTAAGAAAGCCACAGAAGGGAATTTGTATTGGCACATTTAGTCCACTATGATATTTGTACTGGATATGTGTAAGGGTATGATAGCTAGCCCCAAATCTCGACACATTTATAGATTATGATGCGCATCTTAGTTAAGACTATTTGATCTCCCATAAGTCAAAAAGTTTTGAAATGATTTTTGACATTACACATATGAGATCGAGATCAATTAGATAAGAGCTTTCGTGTTTTTAGTTTTGACCAAGGTGGCGAGTATCTATTTGAGTTATTTTTTAGAAAGTTCTGTGAAAAGAAATGGATGCTTACAAAATTGATTATTCCTAGTACTCAGCAACACAAGAGTGTAGTAGAGATAAGGAATTAAGTATTGTTAATGTTAGGTGAATGATGGCGCAAAATATTTCCCAATTGGGAATTACACTTTAGTTTGTTGCCTATATCCCTGACTAAGTGCCCTCCATATCAGATTTTACACTCCATTTGAGTAATGGGTTAGCGGAGAGCCATTTATGGGCGATCTGTAACCGTTAAACAGCTTATCTTTATTTTACTTCTCATAAGGTTGCGAATTTAAGACCTAGGGTTCTATAGCGCATTATTGTATGCTATCTTGTAAACATATAGGATCATGTGGCGCATTATTGTATACTGTCATGTAAACCCTCCAGGTCAAGTACATATAGGTAAGCAGCTTTGTGGTAGTGTAACTAAGTCACATAAAGTTTTCTTAGTAAAGGTGACGTGAATAGAGTTTTGGAACTCTATAAGATAGAGAATTTTAAGCATAGCTCTTTATGTAGCCTAGTTGAGAATGGAGAGAAATTTTCAATATCCTAGGGACAGTGGGAGCGATGTGCCTACTAGTGGATTACTCCATTAGAAAAGAATACTCTACATTCTTTGTTGCGTGGTAGCGAATGTGAAAAATTTTCACATCATTACTGGGTGATTGAGAGGGAAACATTCATGATTACTCCGCAAGATGATAAAGAGCCTAGAAGAATGCCAAAGACTCTAGTCCCATGTTTTTAGAAAGTGGATTAACGTTGCGCAGTTTAAGACAAAGTCTTTGAGGATTAACCATTTCTATAATTTGGTTGACTTTCCATTATGACGCGAAACTGTTCTAAAGTTATGCGCAATTTGGATAGTCATTGTTGAGGCATAAGGCTCGCTAGATACCGAAAAGTCGTACCATTGAAAAAAGTGTAGACCATGAGAAGACTTACTCCTGGGGAGTGAGGTTATTTCGACTTAGGCTATAATTGACATAAGTTTGGAACATTTATTTGTGGACGTTGTGACCCGACTTCTTGTTGGAGAATTGGATAAATAGATTCGTAGGGATTTACCTTCTGTTTTTATGGTGAAAAATTAGAAGCACAAAAAGGTTGCTAGTTCCAATAAATCTTTTACAGCCTAAAATAGTTATCCAAATAGTGGTTCTTAGATTTCGTCGAGCCATGATAGGCCAACGATGATTGATGAAAACCACTGAGGCATGATCAATGGTCTAAAAGAAGTTTTTCCTTACTTAGTCATGATGAGCTAGGAATTTGTAAGGTTGTCGCCACCTAGGGTGGACGGTCCTCTGTTTTAGATATGATGGACATGGGTGATGTAATTTATATGCTCGGATGTACGATCCTTAGGGATTGTTTTGGGAGAATTCTCGGTTTGTCTTTGATGACTTACATAAGGAATATCCTAGAATAATTCTAGATGCAAAATTGCAAACCCATTAACTTACCTATCGGTAAAAGTCAGAGCCTTAGCTATTGAGTGAATCCTCGGATTGTCTTTAGGAGAAATAGATGACCTATGTTCCTTTTTCTTTTTCTTTTTTTGTGTGTGTGGGAGCCTGAAGTACGCTATGTAGGCATATTCGGCATGATAAGTGTTATCTTTGGTAAATGGTCAACTGAGTTGTTTAGACATTGACCTTACTCATTAGACTGTGGATAGAATGCTTTACTAGTAGTATATTAATTTGCTCATTGTAAGATTCAATGCACTAGTTGGACACATCCTGAATGAACACAGATTAGTCACCAAAATATCTTTAGAGAAGTTATTGCGCAAGAGGTAGTGATCTTGAATCACTTCATGTGAGGTGCACATGGTAGATTCCGTTGTATATACTTATCGCAAGAAGTGCCGATAAGGCTTATGTTTGGAATCTAGAATTGCGCAAGCTATGGTCGTGTTTTTTTAAAATCAATCACTTATTTGTTGTGAGATGATAGGAAGTTGACACTATTATGGTTTGTGTCATAATGATTAGCAGATGATGATGTCAGCAGGCAAGATTAGCTTACTTACACGAACAATTGCCCTTGGCGCTTGGGAGCGAGCAAGGATGAGACTATTGGTTTATTTTTATTTGGAGCCAAAAGAGGCTTAAATTATCCATTATGTGTGTCGCCTTGGTTACAACCAAGTTGAGGTCGTGTTAAGGACCAAACATGGATGTTAGTACCCATTTTCCATGTTGTGCCTATTATGATTAGCCAGATGCGAGACCTCATTTGGCGCCTGGAAGGCGAGCAAATAGAGAATTCGGATTAGGAGCTAGAAAGCGACTAAACTAAGATCTGTACGGTGTATCGAGTATAACGTCACTCTTTTGGAAGAGTTACTCCACCGTAACATGTATTCATACTATATGTGTTTGGCGACCGAGTAATGAGGTGAGAAAATGGATCCCTGTTTCCTCACCGTGTGAGTCTTATGTGTCATTATTGATATGATTTTCATTTATGTACCCTTTTGTGGCCTTTGACTATGTTACAAGGTAAGGGGTTGATGTTCTGCTACTTTGGTATTTTGCCTGCGGTCCTGTATGATTCGGTTTTAAGGGACATCACTGGGAAAGCGGTCAATCCTAAACTAAATGGCATCAGGGCAAAGGGAAGATCATCTAGTATTACATCACTATTGTATATTCACTGCCGGCAATTCACACCGTTTTGTATGAGAGGCGAATTAAGTATGAATATATTGCAAGAATTGAGAGGGTCAAACATGCTCTTTTGAGGGATTAGAGATGTTTTTTTGGATCAGTGTAATTAGATCGGTCTAGGATATATGAGACATTTTTTTTATTTTTGGATTGATGTCTCTATGCTGGCTCATTTTTGAGTTTCTAGTATAGAACTCTTATATGCAGGTGTTCTCAGTGGTCGCACGGTGCATTAGCTAGTATGAGATTGTTCATTTTTTGGGGAGATTGAGATAGAGATGTGACAATGTCATGCTAACTGATGTGCGAGTGTCAGATGTTAGAAATTGGGCACCCATGTGGCATGAGCCATGACTCTTTTGAACCTTATCTATATAAGTTTGAATTTGAATTCAAAACCTATTTGGATAACTCACTTATGATATCTATATCTATCATATCAACTGATATGGATAGATGATATACTTAGCCCATATATCTGATACGATATATGGGATATGAGATGAATCAAACAACGTATGTTTTTTCCCATACTGACTCTCTCCCATTAAAATAACGATCGAGCTTTTTGCACTGTGACTTGTGTGGGTGATACTTATATTGTGGTGTCACTCCACTGTTGGGTGTTCGTTGTTCGCATTTTTAAAATACGTGATTTATTCACAAGATTCTTCGCTTCAGGATCTATCACCTAAGGTATGATCTGATAATTTTTACCAGTTGCGTTGTACTTGTTTTACATAAATAAATTTTAAAATTTTTCTGGTATGATCACATAGAAATTTCATCAAGGGGTCTTAACTAATAAAAAAAAATATATATTAAACCTTTTTTATTACCCAAAGTTGCAGAGATATGTTTTACTAATTTTTTCTTTATCATATCCCAAAATATATATATATATATTATAAAAACTTTGTCAAATATTGGATCCAAAAATTTTAAAATTGATAAGAACAGATGAGGGTGTTTGGCAAGTTGGATTTCAGCCTTTTTTTGGTTAAAATTCAAAAAATAAAATAAAATAGGTTAAAAATAGCTAATAAAACAAAATATCAAATCACATCCATAATCATTTCATTTTTTCTCTCACAAATATCACATCTAACGGGAAAAAAAAAATCTAACAATCTTCCCAAACACAAAAATTTTAACCTACTAAAATAACAAAAAACTAAAATAATCTACTAAAATAACAACTTTCCAAATAGCCATAGAATTAAATTTTCAATTTTCAATTTTCAATTTTCTAATGGTAAAATAGATCTTTGTTTAGCTCCACATGTTACTATTCACACATTTTACATTGTCTTTTTAAAAAGTTTAAAATATGAATTCCAAGTAATAAAAAAATAAGAGTATGAATTAGAATTCTCTATTAAAAAAGTTAGGCTCTGTTTGGTTGTGAATTCAAAATGTAATTCCACATGTGTATTTTAGTATGATGTTTGGTTGTGTGTTTGGAATCAACTTTCCAAACTTCTGCAGAGAGCTCTGTATTACAGCCGCATTTTTTGTTCAAATTTTGGCCAGGGGAAGACCACGCGGACGTCCTTAGGGACTACCGCCCGGACGTCCATGGGGACATCCACCTGGATGTCCTCTGCTGTACAGGAATTTTTTTTTTTTTTTTTTTTTTTTTGCAATTGATTTATATAATTGGAAAAAAAAATTTCTGAAATTTTTTTAATTTTTAATGTGCTTTAAAATAATTTTGAGTTGTATATTTAGTTATGAGTTGTAAATTTTTGTATCACATATCAAATATCACATCAACAATTCCCCACTCAAATCAAACATCTTTTCCAAAACTATTTTCAAAACTCTTTACCAAACAAATTTTCTACACTCAAATCATAATTTTACAACACACAAATTCAAAATACAATTCATACTCTCAAATCACATTTACAAAACATAACCAAACGCAACCTTAAATTTTAAATAAATGTGTCTCAATTCTCAGCCAAAATAAAAGATCTGAAAATGAGTCATAAGTCAATCTTTTGAAGTATTCCTTTTTTATGATATATTTTTCCATCTAGATTTTTTTTTTTGGTAAAATAAATAAATTATGAAACTATCTCAAATATTCCAATATGATAACATATATAGATATATATATTAGTACAAGCTGTGATCATTATCTTATGGAGAACTAACATAGAGGGAGGGAATGGGGCATGGATTGAATTTTATGCTTGAGAGAAGAATATATTTTCGACAATATTATTTATTTTTTTTAAAACGTTTTAGTGGATTTATAAGTTTTGATAGAACTGTAGTTTAGTAAGATTTTAAACACAGTTAGTCCGTAAAAGATTACTATAATTTTTTGAAAACTCAACAAATTTAGATCGAAGTTAGAGAATAGATATTTTTAAAACTTTTAAAATATAAAAATTAACAAATTAATTATTATCTTCAACTTTCACTTTAATCTCATTTTGTTCTTACATCTTTTTGACAGTAATAATTAAGTCCCTGTGAAGAAACCATTGAACTTTTCAACTTGACTATTAAAGAAATCGAAGGTTGGGACTGCTTCGTTCAAAATTAGTGACAGCCCATACCCTATCTTATTTAAATTTGAACTTAAGGGTGAAAATACAATTTAGCTAACTTTTTCTTTTTTAACGTTCTTAAGACATGTTCATTTATTCAATATTCTCAAAACATGTTCACTTGACTCACATGTTAACTCTTCTTTTGAATTTTTAACAAAAAGTAATATAAATTTAAATTGAAATGAGGGGATGGAATTGAAATTAAGTTAAAATTTAAAGGTAGAAAGTATCATTTAGCTTCTTTTTATTTATTTATTTTTTTTTTAATGGAGATTTTGGAACTCCTAGGTGAAAATTCATTTTCAAATGACATATTAATGAGTCACGTCAAATTCATTCATTTTAATTTATAAATTTAAATGTAGCATCACATTACAACAATTTAAAGAAAAAATGTTATAAGTTCCAAATTTTTTACTAAATAAATGACTACTAAATGTTTTACATAGGTGTAAACTCCACACTTTTGTGAATCTCATACACATGTGAGATATTTGATCATTTATTTGATAAGAAATTTAGTATCTCTAGCATTACCCCAATTTAAAACCCTTGAAAGTATTCATAAAATTTATATCTAAAACAATGCATTTAATTAAAAAAAATGTTATGAACCTCAAATAATCTACCAATTTTTTTATCAAATCTCTTACATGGTATGAGATCCACACAAACCCACATGTGCGTAGATCTCACATCCATCCGAAAGGTTTAGTAAAATATTTGACATATTATTTGAAATCCCTAATATTACTCTTAATTAAAATGTGATATTCTTTTAATAGGTGATGGGAAATTCATTCAATTAAAAAATTCATAAATCCAAATGCATTTATGAGAAGTTAATTTTTTTTTAATTTTTAAAATTGATGTATGCTATTAAAATAAATACTGTATAATATATTACTAAAAATCTTACGGACAGGCACACGTGGCAAAATATCATTAATTTTCTTTTATAAAAAATAAATCATATTAAACATAATATTTAATTAATACAAAGAAATTTTTAGTGAAAGGAAAAACTCCAAATAAATATATAAAAAATAAGACCTACATGTATATAAGAAATTTAAACTACTGCCTTTCGGAAGTTGTGTTTGGTTCAAGAATTTAAAGAGAGATTTAAAAAAGAAAAGAAAAAATATGTGTAAGACTAGATGAAATGTAAATATATTTTCGAAGAATTTATGTATAGGTCCTAATAGAAAGACTTATTGCCCAACAAGTCCTATAAAAATTAATGATGTTTTTCATCAAATACCATTATAAGACTTCACTAATTGTTAATTTTCAGCGACAGTTTGAAAATTTTGTTATAAAAAATATTACTAATTATATGTTTTAACGATAGTTTAAAAAACCGTTACAAAAAAAAATCACTAATTTCAACTTTCAGCTCAGTTTGAAAAATTCGTCACAAAAAAAGTCACTAATTGTAAATTTTAGCTACAATTTATAAAAATCATGACAAAAAAAGTTATTAGTAATCAATTTTTAGCAACATGTGAAAAAAATCATCACAAAAATTATTTCTAACGACGATTTTGCTAAAACTTATTTTTAATAGGACTTGATATGAATTAAATTCAACTATTAAGACCTTTTAGTAGTTTATTCTATGTTTTTATTTTACTCATATTCACCATTTTTTTTATTTATTTAAATCTCTTTCCAAATCCTTTAACCAAACATAACTTAAAAAGATGCAATGATTTTCAGCTAGTTTGATCAAGTAAAATTCAAAAATCCAATAAATTGTTAAAATTCATATTTGAATGCTAATATGCATGTCCACTTGAAATTTGAATAGTTTGTAAACATAGGAATTAGGGTGGTGTAAAATACCATTCAATTCGTTAAAATCACATTGATTTGCACTAATTTGAATTGCATTATCCGCTAATCGCAATTTAAACTTTAAAATTTATAATCCGTCTTGGAAACTGCTCCGCTCTATTTCGCACTAATTTGCACTGCTCTATCCGCTAATCTTTAAAATTTATAATCCGTTTTTGAAACCGCTCTACTCTGCTTCGCACCAATTTGTACTACTCTATCCGCTAACCATAGTTTAAACTTTAAAATTTATAATCCATCTTCGAAACTGCTCCGCTTTGCTATAATTAATATATGTATACTTTTTGAACCTATATTTCAAATCATGCAATGACAAGTTTATATCACAATTTATAAAACATTCTCTTTTCAATGGAAAACAGGGCAATGAATCATATCTCTGGGAATATCCAAAACATGTAGGGCAAATTACATATACCTCCCTCGAGGTTTAGCTAAATTACAGATACCCTCCTGAGGTTTCGAAAATTACATCCCGCTCCCTGAGGTTTGTATTTTCATAATAATTTGCCCCTGAGGTTTATATTTCATAACAAATTATCCCATAATTTCTTATGCAAATATAGCATTCAGGGAGGAATTTGTAATTTCTCAAACCTCAGGGGGTATTTGTAATTTAGCCAAACCTCGAGGGGTATATGTAATTTGCCCTTTTTTTTTTAAATATTCTTAAAAAAAAAGTTATTTAGAAAATTGACTCACTTTTCAAACTATTTGAAAAACTAATCTATTTTTTAAAATCACATTTTAAAAATGTAATTTTGAAATTGAAATTACATTTTCAACATACAATTTCACCTTAAAATCACAATTTCAACATATAATTTCAAGATAAAATTACATGTTAAAAATACAATTTTAATTTCAAAAACATATTTTTAAAATACGATTTCAAAAATAAATTAATTTTTCAAATAATTTGAAAAGTAAATCAATTCTCTAAATATTTTTTTAAGAATATTAAAAGAAAAAAACTCCCCTTTGCAACCCCTAGATCCATCCTTGTACCTCCAACCCTCCCATCACCTTCGAAACCCTAACGGTTGCTTTTCCATCACTTTCTATCTCCTATCTATACCTCTTAATTTTTTTTTTTTTTCAATTATTTTTTCTCTTGAGCGCGCCATCTTAATTATAACAAAATATTAAATTATATTATATTCTCACATTTTAAAATTATTTTCAAAATATACAACTAAATAAATCAAAAAAATTTCTAAACTTTATCCCAAGTTTTTAAAAACCCTTGAAGGTATTCATAAAATTTATATCTAAAACAATGCATTTAATTAAAGAAAAATGTTATGAACCTCAAATAATCTACCAATTTTTTTATTAAATCTCTTACATGGTATGAGATCCACGCAAACTCATATGTGCGTAGATCTCACATCAATACGAAAGGTTTAGTAAAATATTTGACATATTATTTAAAATCTCTAATATTACTCTTAATTAAAATGTGATAATCCTTTAATAGGTGATGGGAAATTCATTCAATTAAAAAATTCATAAATCCAAATGCATTTTGCTTTATATATATTATATTTATAATATATATATATATATATATAATTATATAATGATATTAATAAATATAATAAATTATTAACCTTAATTAATTAATCTTATCATCTTTATAGCCTAATTTTGTAAACTCTTATTATATATAATCTTAACTCTAACTCATTATTCTTGAAACCTTAATATGTTCAAACTTTTTTTTTTTCTTTTTATTTTTGTTAATTTAGGAATTGAAAAGTAGGTATTAAATATGGATAGGTTGAATATGTTTGAATAGTAGACAATAACTAATTTAATATTTTTATATAGATTAATGATTATATTTAAAAATGAAAGTTTAAAAAATCCTAAACCGATTAAACCGCACCAAATCGAACCGTTTCAATTAGTTTCGGTTCGGTGCGGTTTGATGAGAGCAATGGTCTACATCGGTATTCAAAATAATAAAACTGACATTATCAATTTTGTGTAATTTTTTACCTAAATACCGACCGTACCGAACCGATTACATCCTAGCTTGATGGAGATGAAGGGGGGAAGAGATCGAAGATGGGGTTGATGAGAATCAAGTGGTGTGAATTGAAAAAAAGAAAAAGAAAAAAGAAGTATAAAATAAAATAAGATTTGTGTGAAATTTTGTATGAATTGAGAGAACTGGAATGGACAATTAGAAACTGCCCAAAACTAGTTACTTCCCTTTTTATTTTTTATTTTTATGATGAATCATAAATACAAACTTTCGTTTTCTTTCTTCATTCTTCCTGAAACTACAACCAAACTAAACAACGACAAAGAACAGAGTATGAGAATGCCTAAGATTTAAATTTACATCAATTAATAAACCAATATAAATCTATTAAGATCTGATAATAAGAACAATATTATATCAACAAGAATCATAGATTAAACCCTTAAATAAAGAACATTTATATAATAATAATAATAATAATAAAGACAAACACTCAAATCAAATCAAACAAGCGCCATTAAAATAAAATAAAAAATAGTCACGACTCCATGCGTTCAAAATAAAAACATAGAATGAAATCTTCCTTTTAAACAAAAAGAAGCCCCTTCCTAGAGACATGATATAAATCAGCGTCGGAGGCGCTTGATCTTGTGCCAGCCCCTCTTGCAAGAATCGCCAATCTTCTTGAAGAAGCCCCTCTTGAAGAGGCTCTGGAGGCCTTTCGCTCTGTCCTTCACCTGCTTCTCAAAACTTCCCATTCCAAAGATCTCAACAACTCCACACACACAGCTATACAGTCAAGTGTGTGTTTGTGAGAGAGAGAGAGAGAGAGGCAGATTCCAGTTGGGGGACTTTAGAATTGAATTGGTTGTTTGTGATTGTGGGTAAGATAGAGTCGGGGGTTTTAGAAGTGTGATGCCGAAAGCCTCTTGGGTCCAACGCATTATCGGACACGTGGTGCCCATCTTATGGTATCCTTGCCTATAATCAATCTGATCGTACCTTTAATTTTTTATTGCTAAACTATCCTTTTTATTTAAGATAAATTATAAATACATTTTTAAAATTTGATTAAAATACGACTCGTTCTCTATAGTTTTAAAAATTATATTGTACCCCTTAAGAGTTTTAATTTCATAATAAATCGCCTCGCTTATTTTATTAATAAATTATCAACTCAATTAACAATCTTTAATGATGTTAAAAATATGTTTTAATTATTAATTTAGGTAATTTTATTATTGTATAGGAGAGTAATTATGAATTTTATTTTTTTTAGTTAATTTTGTTAAATAAAATTTTTTAATAAAGAGGTATTTATAATTTTTTAAACCACAAAGGGCAATCTGTATTATAAAAAAGTAGAGAAAAAATTTAATTTTGGCTCTTTTTGAGAGTATGAAAGAAAAAAATTAGCTTATTAACTTATTTTGATCGGATCATCTTTTTATTTTTTTGTACATTTAAAAAACAAATTAGTAAACTAACTTTTTTTTCCCACTTCTCAAACAAAACTTTTTTGGTAACAACTTCTGAAGACTTTTTTAAGTTGTTACCAAAACAAGTAGTTAAAAACAAAAATCTTAACCCAAGAGTTGTGGCGCTTTGATAAGATTTTGGAACATAAGCTTTGAAATTCCAAGTTTTACACTTCACGGGATCAACTCTCGGGGGTTTGGAAAAAATTTGATATAATTTTTTTTTAAATTTTCACAGAGAAATTCTTCTAATATGATCATAAATAAATTTTGAAATTTTTTTGATATGATCACATAAAAATTTCATCGAAAGATCTTAACTAATAAAAAAAACATATTAGGCCTCTCCTACTACCCAATATTGAAGAGGGATGGTTCACTAATTTTTCCTTTATCATATCCCAAAATATATATATATATATATATTATAAAAACTTTATCAAATATTGGATCCAAAAATTTTAAAATTGATAGGAACAGATTAAACAGAATCAAATTTTCAATTTTCTAAAGCTAAATAGATCTTTGTTTAGCTCCACCTGCTATTATTCACACATTTTACATTATTGTCTTTTAAAAAAGTTTAAAATATGAATTACAAGTAATAATAAAAAAAACAGAAATGCGCGAGATCCCCAGTGAAAGCCACCCCCAGTGACCCCAGTGCCACGTGGCACTGCGGGATTGGAAGGAAAAAAAAAAGAAAAAAAAAAGAAAAAATTGGCCAATGGGGGAAGCCCACGTCAATGGGGGTCAACCCCAGTGGGGGTGTGTAGCAAGGTTGTTAAAAAAAAGAGCATGAATTAGAATTCTCTATTAAAAAAGTTAAATTTTAAGTAAATGTATCTCTCTCAACCAAAATAAAAGATCTGAAAATGAGTCGTAAGTCAATCTTTTAAGGAAAAAAGTTGGGACGTTCTTTTTTGGGAATCCCTATCATTCTTAATTTATTGTGATTGGTTAATTTTTTATTTTTGTTTTATTATTTTTTTTTCTTTCTTATCTCTGGTCAATATGTGTCTGTGAGGTTGTAGGAGTCAAAAAAAAAAAAAAAAAAGGGATCTATATCATTTCTGATCTTTTAAAATAGAAAAATGTTTGAAATCCTCAGAGTTAGGAATCTCCATGACTCCCAAAATGATGTGAATCAATCATATATTTTTATTTTTTGGGACAAATTATCAACATCCCCTCGAGGTTTGACTAAAATACAAAATTTTCTGAAATTTGAGAAATTACATCCCGCTCCATGAAATTTATATTTACAGAACAAATTACCCAATAATTTGTTATACAAATATAATCCACAGAGGGGCAATTTGTAATTTTCTAAACCTTAAGAGAAAATCTGTATTTTAATCAAATCTTGAGGGTGTTGGTAATTTATTCTTTTTTTTTTCCTTTCCTTTTTGAACCAATCACACGTTATTAGCTTATACAATTTTAAAAATTTTCTTTTTAATTATAATTTCGTCCCACAAATAAGAACAATATTATATCAACAAGAATCATAGATTAAACCCTTAAATAAAGAACATTTATATAATAATAATAATAATAATAAAGACAAACACTCAAATCAAATCAAACAAGCGCCATTAAAATAAAATAAAAAATAGTCACGACTCCATGCGTTCAAAATAAAAACATAGAATGAAATCTTCCTTTTAAACAAAAAGAAGCCCCTTCCTAGAGACATGATATAAATCAGCGTCGGAGGCGCTTGATCTTGTGCCAGCCCCTCTTGCAAGAATCGCCAATCTTCTTGAAGAAGCCCCTCTTGAAGAGGCTCTGGAGGCCTTTCGCTCTGTCCTTCACCTGCTTCTCAAAACTTCCCATTCCAAAGATCTCAACAACTCCACACACACAGCTATACAGTCAAGTGTGTGTTTGTGAGAGAGAGAGAGAGAGAGGCAGATTCCAGTTGGGGGACTTTAGAATTGAATTGGTTGTTTGTGATTGTGGGTAAGATAGAGTCGGGGGTTTTAGAAGTGTGATGCCGAAAGCCTCGTGGGTCCAACGCATTATCGGACACGTGGTGCCCATCTTATGGTATCCTTGCCTATAATCAATCTGATCGTACCTTTAATTTTTTGTTGCTAAACTATCCTTTTTATTTAGGATAAATTATAAATACATTTTTAAAATTTGATTAAAATACGAATCGTTCTCTATAGTTTTAAAAATTATATTGTACTCCTTAAGAGTTTTAATTTCATAATAAATTGTCTCGCTTATTTTATTAATAAATTATCAACTCAATTAATAATCTTTAATGATGTTAAAAATATGTTTTAATTATTAATTTAGGTAATTTTATTATTGTATAGGAGAGTAATTATGAATTTTATTTTTTTAATTAATTTTGTTAAATAAAAAATTCTAATAAAAAGGTATTTATAATTTTTTAAACCACAAAAGGCAATCTGTATTATAAAAAAGTAGAGAGAAAATTTAATTTTGGCTCTTTTTGAGAGTATGAAAGAAAAAAATTAGCTTATTAACTTATTTTCATCCGATCATCTTTTTATTTTTTTTGTACATTTAAAAAACAAATTAGTAAACTAACTTTTTTTCCCACTTCTCAAACAACTTTTTTGGTAACAACTTCTGAAGACTTCTTTAAGTTGTTACCAAAACAAGTAGTTAAAAACAAAAATCTTAACCCAAGAGTTGTGGCACTTTGATAAGATTTTGGAACATAAGCTTTGAAATTCCAAGTTTTACACTTCACGCGATCAACTCTCGGGGGTTTGGAAAAAATTTGATATAATTTTTTTTTTAATTTTCACAGAGAAATTCCTTTAATATGATCATAAATAAATTTTGAAATTTTTTTGATATGATCACAAAAAAATTTCATCGAAAGACCTTAACTAATAAAAAAAACATATTATACCTCTTCTAGTACCCAATGTCGAAGAGGGATGTTTCATCACTTTTTCCTTTATCATATCCCAATATATATATTATAAAAACTTTATCAAATATTGGATCCAAAAATTTTAAAATTGATAAGAACAGATTAAACAGAATCAAATTTTCAATTTTCCAAAGCTAAATAGATCTTTGTTTAGCTCCACCTGTTATTATTCACACATTTTACATTATTGTCTTTTAAAAAAGTTTAAAATATGAATTACAAGTAATAAAAAAAAAAAAGAGCATGAATTAGAATTCTCTATTAAAAAAGTTAAATTTTAAATAAATGTATCTCTCTCAACCAAAATAAAAGATCTGAAAATGAGTCGTAAGTCAATCTTTTAAGGAAAAAAGTTGGGACGTTCGTTTTTGGGAATCCCTATCATTTAATTTATTGTGATCGGTTAATTTTTTATTTTTGTTTTATTATTTTTTTTTTCTTTCTTATCTTTGACCAACGTGTCTGTGAGGGTTGTAGGAGTTAAAAAAAAAAAAAAAAAAAGTCTATATCATTTCTGATCTTTTAAAATAGAAAAATGTTTGGAATCCTCAAAGTTAGGAATCTCCATGACTCCCAAAATGATGTGAATCAATCATATATTTTTATTTTTTGAGACAAATTATCAACATCCCCTCGAAGTTTGACTAAAATACAAATTTTTCTGAAATTTGAGAAATTACATCTTGCTCCCTGAAATTTATATTTACATAACAAATTACCCTATAATTTGTTATACAAATATAATCCTCACAGGGGCAATTTGTAATTTTCTAAACCTTAAGAGAAAATCTGTATTTTAATTAAATCTTGAGGGTGTTGGTAATTTCTTTTTATTTTTTTTCGTTTCCTTTTTGAACCAATCCCACGTTATTAGCTTATACAATTTTAAAAAGTTTCTTTTTAATTATAATTTCGTCCCTCAAGCAAATTACAGTACAATTTTTAACGGTATAAATTTTTATAATTTTAAAAATTTTAATATAATATATAGGGTTGGTTGAGATATCTTAAATAAGTGTATTTTTTGATTTTTTATGAAATATAAGTTGGATTTAAAATGATATAATGGTCCCGTTTGGTAGATCTGTGGAAAAGTGATATACCTTAACAGCTTATAACTTATAACTGTGAACATAAGTTGATTTTTGACTTATAAATTAAATTTATCTTTCCCCACTCAAAGAATAAGTTAATTTTTGACTTACAAAAAACCATGAGCTATATTGTTAAACTGAACCAAACACATCAAAATAACTTAAATTAAGCTAAAAGTTAAAATAAGTTGAAAATAAGTCTTACCAAACAGGATCAATAGAGAGGTGATATAACTTAAATAGGATGATATGACTTAAATAAAATAATAATTTTTTTAATTTTTTTTTTTTTTTAAGATGCCAAACCAAACCATAATATTTTTAAAATTTGCAGAGTACTATGCAACCCCTACCTCCAATCCTTGTCCCTACAACCCTCCCATCACCTTCAAAACCCTAACGACTGCTTTCCCATCTTGAAATTCTAGATCTATGAAGACGCGAGAGAAAGTTAGGGGGCTTGGAAGGGGGCTGGGATGGAAATGAATGGGGAACAGATCGAAGATGGGGTTGATAGTCAGAACTAGGAGTAAAAAGTTGAAGATCGGGTATTAGAGTATCTTTAACGGTGAATTAAATTTGGCATCAAATTTAAATTTTGATAAAAAAATTATTTTTTAAAACTCCAATAGTTTCAGTAAATTAGTATCAAAATAAAAATTTATCAAAAAATTTATCAAAGTGAGAACAAGATAAGATTTCATTACTTTACTGTGCGTGACCGTTGAGAGAGACCAACCAGTCGACCAGTTCCCTTTCAAATAGATAGGTTCAAACCGGTCAAAAAAATTCAAATAAGTTAAAAACAAAAAAAAAAAATTTGCTTTACCGGTCGACCCTCCCCTTTTAATACACAGTTAGAGAAAAAAATATCAAATTAAAAAAATTAATTTTTTTTTATTCAAATTTAATAAAAAATTTAATTCACCGTTAAGATGGTCTTGTTAGAGATAGAATTACGTGGTGTGAATTGAAAATAAATAAATAAATAGTATAAAATAAAATAAGATTGTGCGTGAAATATGAGAGAACTGGAATGTACAATTCACCAAGGATCCTCTAGAGTGAAATTTCCCTAAAGTTTCCTAAAGTGTTACAGTGTATGGTTGAGATTTATTGGCAAGTCACATCAGAAAAATTGATGTGACTTGCCAGTAAATCTCAACCATACACTGTAGCACTTTAGGAAACTTTAGGAAAAAATCACTCTAGAGGATCCTTGCTCTGTACAATTAGCCTCCGTTTGAAAAGTGGGTTAATTTTTTAACTTTTTGACTATTTTAGCCTGAGCTAAAAAGTTTAGTTTGAAAAGAACTTATTGAATTTTTAATTTTTTTAATTTTTTTTGTGAGAGAAGAATGTAATGATTATGGATTGAATGTGATGTTTTGTTTTATGACTAAAATAGCCAAAAAAATCCAGAAAAGTCCTTCCCAAACCGCCTCTTAGAAAGTCCCCAAAACTAGTTCCTTCCTTTTTATTTTATTTTATTTTATTTATGATGAATCATAAATACAAACTTCTGTTTTCTTTCTTCATTCTTCCTGAAACTACAACCAAACTAAACATCGACAAAGAACAGAGCACGAGAACGAGATTGAATGGCTAAGATTTAAATTTACATCAATTAATAAACCAATGTAAATCTATTAAGATCTGATAATAAGAACAATATTATATCAACAAGAATAACAGATTAAACCCTTAAATAAAGAACATAATAATAATAATAATAATAAAAAAACACTCTCAAATCAAATCAAACAAGCGCCATAACAAAAAAGAAAAAAAAAACATAGTAACGATTCTTTTTTTTGATGAACAAGTAACGACTCTATGCGTTCAAAATGAAAACCTAGAATGAAATCTTCCTATTAAACAAAAAGAAGCCCCTTCCTTGAGACATGATATGAATCAGCGTCGGAGGTGCTTGATCTTGTACCAGCCCTTCTTGCAAGAGTCGCCAACCTTCTTGAAGAAGCCCTTGTTGAAGAGGCTCTTGAGGTGTCGCGCTCTGTCCTTCACCTGATTCTCAAAACTCCCCATTCCAAAGCTCCCAACAACTCCACACACACAGCTATACAGTCTACTGAGAGAGAGAGTTCTAGAGAGAGAGAGATTGCAATTGGGGGATTTTAGAACTGAATTGGGTTGTTGTGATTGTGGGTGGGCAAAGGAGACGAAATGTTTCATTTTAAAAGTGTGATGCCGCAAGCCTCGTGGATCCAACGCGTTATCGGACACGTGGTGGCCATCTAATGGCCTCCTTGTGTATCAATCAATCTGATCGTACCTTTGATTTTTCATTGCTAAACTATCCTTTTTTGTTTATTTATTTTTTTTAGATATTTAGGCCTTGAAAATTATTTATTTTAGATATTTTTTTAAATTATTGCAAAAATCAGTGTGAATAATAAAGAAAATAACGTGATAATTTATAATTTTTTTTATTTATTATAAACCCAACTTTTTACACGAAGCTTTTGAAAAGGATAATAATAAAATTTTTAAACACATCAACTTTTTCAAAAGGAAATATTTTAGTAGGTTTTTAATTTTTTATAAAAGATGTATAAAAAAGTAGCGAGAAAATTTAAATTTGGCCTCTTTTGGGAATATGCAAAAAAATCACCTTATGGCTTATTTTGATCACATCATCTCTCTATTTTTTTTGTAAGTTAAAAAATAAAATAAAATTAATAAACTAACTTTTTTCTGACTTTTCAAACAAAACTTTTTGGTAATGACTTTTTGACTTTTTTAAGTTGTTACTAAAACAACTCGTTTAAAAACAAAAATCTTAACCCAAGGGTTGTAGCACTTTGGTAAGATTATGGGACATAAGCTTTTGAGATTCCAGGTTTTACACTCTACGGGGCCAATTGTCATAGGTTTGGTGTAGTGATCTTAAGATGACTCTCTAAGTGCTAGACAAATCGTATTCAGGGTTTGGGTGTGGGATCGAATCTTGACAGCTACACTCCCTGACTTAAATGATGTGTGCCATGTGGGGTCGGTGTACACATCTAAGATTTGTCTTTCATTCTACTCCGGTTAAACCAACATTAAACAGTTGATTCTAAAGTCGGCAGAGAACATGCTTGAAAAGTTTACTCATTAACCAAAAAGAAAAAAAAAAAATCCATTAAAATAACCCTCTCCCAAAGATTATTCTTATTTATTTATTTTTGTTTAGAACATTCCCCAAAGATTTGGGATTAAAGATTTTTATTTTTGTGTGCGTAAAGAGGTCTATAAGCAAGGGCATCAACACAACATGGGGAATCTATACTATGCTGTTTAAATTGTATCTTTAATGGTTCCCTAATTTACTTCATTAGGATACATTGACGATGCCAAAGCCAAAATCAATTATCAACTCCTAACACACCCTAGTCCAAAGTGTGAGAAAGTAGTGGGATGGCATATAGAAACTGATATTGCCTCCCAGCTGGATAAAGCTCAAAGGCATACTTTTTCAACATTTTGAAATAATAGAATAGAATAGAATAGAATAAAATAAAAGGGTCTCCCACTAATTCTAATAAGTTGAAACCAAGACACGAAATGAAATGAATGGTGTCAAAAGTTTGCACAATCGTGCCAGCCAACACATTGCATAGCTGGGCCATTTGAAAAGATAATGTCAAGTTCATTTCACACCCAATTAAAGAAAATGGAATGTCACATTAACCAGTTCAATGTGGATGTCTGTTTGTCCCTCCAACTTCGCAGATGTGCCTCTTTGACATTTTGTCTGTATTGGGGGGACCACAATATTTCTCGTACTGCATGAGGTGGATGCCAACATTCTTGGCATTATATTGTTTATAAAATAAATAAATCTAACTGCAATATCTCAGTTCGATTAATGATTAAAATTTTTAGAGTATATTATTAATACATTTTTAAAATTGAATTAAAATACAGATTGTTTCATTGTTAGAATTTATCATTTAACAAAGTTGACATAAAAAATAAAATTTCTAACTATTTTGTTATATAACAATAAAATTATAACTGTTAATTAAAATACATTGCTAACATTATTAAAAATTATTAATTGACTTGGCTGATTAATAAAATGAATTATTTGTTATACGATTAGAAATTTTAAAAAGTAAGATATAATTTTTAAAATTATAAAGGACGATCTATATTTTAAACAAATCTTAAAAGATTTATTTATAATTTATTTAAAATTTTATTTCTAACTTTTCTTATGCGCAATAAGAAGACCATATGTATTCAAAAATTAGATTGGATGAAACTTCAAAGCGAGTAAAATAAGTTGTTTTGAGAAGCTGGTTAATAATTATTTTTTAAAACTTTTTTGATTTTTTTGTGAGGGAGGGAAATAGGTTAAAAGTTGAAAAGTGACTTTTAATTTCTTTTCCAAAATAAGCTAATAAGAGTTCTGCTAACGACACCCTATAGACATTTGTGAAGAAGCAAATAAAATCAAAACATTTCTAATTTTAACACAACTTGTACATATATTCTAGCGGTGTAAATTTGGCCCGGCCCTGGCCCGACCCACATTGGGCTTCGTGGGCTCCCACCAAAATTCAGGCCGGGGCAAGTCGGCCTACAAGCCAAAAAATTAAGCCCAGACCCAAGGGTATTCGGGCCTTGGGCGAGCCGGCCCAATGGGCTTGGGCTTGGCCTCGGGTTTGGACGGGACTAACTATTTTTTATTTATTTTTTAAAATTTTTTCTACCAAAATTTTATTATTTTCTATTAAAGAATACATTAGGTCTTTGGCGGGTAGAGTCCTAAGTGAGCCTTAAGCGATCCGATAAGATGGGCCACGGGGCTGGGCCTATGGCCGAGTTTCAAAATAATGGCACAAGCCCAAGCCCAGGGGTTCGGGCCTGGGCCCAAGAAGACCTAAATGGGCAGACCCATCTCAGATCACGGATTAGTTTCGAACTGTTCATGGATCACGAGTTATTTTTATGCCCTTAATATTTTTATATTTATATATATATATATATATATTAATACACTTTTTAACGTATACCGACATTAACATTTAAAAAAAAGTAAATCATTAAACCGCCAATACAACTAGTGACATATACCAACAAAATATTTAATATTAAAATTTGATCACCGTGCGCATGCTACTTTTACCGTTAAAATAGTGAGGAAGAATGATTTGGTGAACCGACAACTTCTTCGTTTATACACGAAGAAAAGAAAGCAATCATGGGTCCCAAGTGGAAACTTCGCGGACGCCATGTCCGCCATTATCATGACAAAGTTGAAATGTGTGGTGCCTATCCGATGAATCCAAAAACAAAAAAAAGAAAAGAAAATGTGGGGTGTCATTCCATTAATTTAAGAATACTAATCGAACACTAATAAGGTAAAAATTTAAAAAAAATAAAAATAATAATCGAACACTAATAAGGTAAAAATTTAAAAAAAAATAAAAATCAAAAATTTATAAAATCAAAACATCACATCAATAAATAAAACCCACTCTATAAAACTCCTTTAGATCTCATAATTTAGAGTTTCCAAACATTTTTTTATGTGGTGCCTATCCTTCCTATAGATTTGTAGGATTATTTACCTGAAAATGATAAGGATTATTTACCTGAAAACTTATCATTTTAACGTTTTTATAACGTATAAATAGATGTTTTAAAATATTAAAAAATATAATTTATTTTATAAATTATAAAAATGTATAAATAATTTTTTTTAATTATAAAAAAATATAAATAAGATTCTTTTATAGAAGGGATTAAAGTGAAACAAATTCATAATTTATGATTTAAATTATTTTAAGTATGATTTTATAGTTAGCTTTTGCGGGGATTTTTAAGATGATGGTTAAAAATTGATTTTTTGACTTTTTAATTTTTTTTAAAGAAAAACATGTAAAAAAATGAAAGGTAATGTGATCCAAAATATATTAAAAGCTAACTTTTAGCTTTTTTTCTCTGTTCTCAAATGGGGCCTTTTTGTTTATTATAAAAATATGTACAGAAAAATAAAAAAGTGATATAATTAAAATAAACCAATAAACAACTTATTTATTTAAAGAGCAAAACAATAATTCTCAATAGTTTAAGAGTTCATTTGTACTATTTTATAATTTAGGAGATCAAAGTAATATTTTCAATGCTTTAGAGAGTTTTTATGTAAATAATGCTAGATTTGCATACAAATAAAATCTAAACAACAAGAAATTGAAGCAAGAAAAAACGATTGAGGAGCCATAAAATATCAATACTTTGAATATTTGAAAATATTCTAGAAATAAAAAATAAAAAATTCTAGAAATATTTGAAAACCAATCCAGCTCATAATAGCTGACCAATCAAATTTCAAATTATCTCAGTACTTTGAATATTTTTTGACAAAAAAAATTATATTTTACAATTTTTGGATTACGCATTTAAATCTAATGTATTAATAAGAGTGCTATTATTAGTACCCTATAAATTATTTTGGACTCTCAATTTTTATTTTATTTTATTACAATAATAACTTCAAATAAAATTACTAAAAATGACATTATTAATTTTGAAACACCCCGTCTCACAATTAAACCTACACACCCACTACATCATGAATTGGAGTTTATAAGAGCACCCACCTCCATCACCACCTATCCATCTTTCCCAAATCCCACCTTCAAAATCTATCCACCTTCAAAACCTTAAAAATCCTTTGACAGAAATATTTTGGGTTTATGAATTAGGGTTATAAGAGCACCCACTTCTATCACCACCTATCCATCTTCCCTAAATCCCACCTTCAAAACCTACCAACCTTCAAAACCTTAAAAACCCTTTGGTGACAATATTCTGGCGGTAACAGTGACAATCATTTGACTGCCTACACTTCTTCAGCAATGATAATGAGTGAAAGTTTTTCTTGCAGCTAGAACTCCATAAGACGAGAGGAATACAATAACAAAAGCTTAGAGGAGATTCATAGCTTTGAGGTTGTTCTTAGCTCAGAGGAGATTAGCCTAGAAAGGGTAAAATTCTTGAAAAAAATGAAAAAAATAATAAAATATATTCGTTATTTTTTCGGGACTGAACTCCTGAACATATGGTCGAAATTCAGGAACACAGGTCCGAGCATGGAAATTTCTTAACACATTAAATGATTAAAATTGTTAACGCGCAGAAGTTTTCATTTTTTCAAGTTTGAAAATATAGGCCGAACATGACTTATTTGTTCAAGAAGGCATTCCCATCCTGAACAAATAAGTAATGTTCGGGAATGCAGGTCCAAACATGAAAATTTCTTAACACATTGAACGGTCAAAATTGTTAATGCTTGCAGAAATTTTCATTTTTTCAAGTTCGGAAATACAACCTCGAACATGGAAATTTCTTAATACATTAAATGGATAAAATTTTTAACACTTGCAGAAGTTATCAGAAGTCACTCAAATCCATTATCAGGTTCAAAAGTTATTCCTTCATCGCGTATCAAAAGTACTCACACCACTCACACCTAGGCCCGGGTGTGACTTCCTTTTAACCACATCCATACACGTGTCCATAGGTACAGCAATTGACGGCCCAGATCAGCGGGAGAGGGGGGTGTTGGTAATATTAACACAGCGCCCTCCAGTTACACCACTTACACCATTCACACCAGGTTTTTTATTAAATAGAGAGGCCTTGTATAGTTGGAGTGAGTGTACGGCAGGTATCAGTTCATTATTCTCCATTACAAAATGCCTTGCCAAGCCTTTTTTTCCGTTTCTATACTAAGAATATTTTCCTCACCTACTTACAATGACCATACCCAAAAGAACAACTCTTAGAACTCCCCCAATCCTTGCTCGTCTCTTTTGTTTGTATCTTAACCTCAACTGAGAAAATAAATTAGACAAAACAAGTTCAATACAATTGAAATCACTTGCTGAAACACCTTCAACAACACCTGTTTTTATATCGTCCACCTCCATTAACCTGAACATTACAAATAAAAATATATAAAATTACAATTCTAAACAGTCTTAAAGTACATTTGACTCCTTAAAATAATTTTGCATTCTTTTCCATTAACAGTAGAAGCCACTAAATATATGGCACCTTTTTAAATACTTTCAACATTTCCCAACAGCGTATCTTTGTAGTCCGTCCAAACATCAACTGGGAAGAACCGGTCCACAACTTCTATCCCGTGACGAACGTACTCTTTGTCCTTGCCACCAACGAGCTTGAATCTCATTTTCTTTAGCATCCGAAACTGGTTGGACTGGTCAGGATCAACAATCCAGGTCTTCAGGATTACCCTCGCCAACTCCAATAAATATCTTGTCAGGTGTGGGAACAGAATCTGATGGATTATTATCACTTATCACGATAAACAAAACGTAGTGGACCACAGCTTCGTCTTTAGCATCTTGTCCTAATTGAACATTCCCAATTAATTTTATACCCTTAATCACGATCTTGTCTGATTGACAGTCACATCTCTTATTACCCAACTCAATACCATTAAGTAATTTCGCCACACCTTTATTATCAAATTTAACGTTCTTTAATTGTTTATCGTACAGTTGTAACTTTCTTATTCCCCTTTTAGTCTTCTTAATATATCGGGGAATATTCTAAACGTACCGTTGGCGAACATACGTCACCTTAAAAGGTGCACGACTATGGCAACTCCGCTTATATCCATTGGCCGCCGGTGTCCTTGACCGGTGGTACGTAAGGGGAGTCCGATACTGGCTGCTCATACCTCATTCCATTTTTTATAAAATACTCCAAATCTTTTATCCTACAAATTATGCAGATTCTCTTTCCTCTGCTAACCCTTCTGTTCGGACACCTTAGCTTTGATATTTTTTCCCTCTGCTCTTTGTACCCACAAACAAACTTCGCTGGAGCTGACCGTCGCCTCTCTTCCTTCAGTCCTATTTGCATCGTTAAAAAATGATCTACACACATTTGAGTGAACTGCCCGTAATTCTCGGGATATTCTTCTAAGGAGTACAACATTGTATACTAAAACAATCAACAACAAAAAAAAACTAAAAATGAGGGGCGAAACAAGGTACCAGAAAATAATTTCACCACAATAGCTATCCCACTGCAAAAGCATATTCCTCTCCGCCATAAAATATTTTCTAGTACCAAATATATAACAAAACTAGCCTTGTCAGCCATACTATATACTTGTCGTAAAGGAGCTCCATGAAGATGGAAACTCTCATTTTCATGCCATGGTTCAATGCACGAGGAAGATCCAAACTTCTAACTTGAGATTTTTTGATCTCACTGGAACCAACGGGAGGATTTATTATCCAAATATAGAAAAACTCCACTCGCCAACAGCAAGTCGATAGTATATACAGAAAGGGGGCGAGTTCGTCGAATGCGGAGAATTTTCATCTAAGGGGAAAAAGTCTTTCGAAGAACAGAGATGAATTCTGGAGGAGAATACTTGCAGAAGCAGAAACGGAGGAACAATTCTTTGCACTCTGCAAAGAGAGATGTCCCACCAATTATGTCATAAAATACCCTCAATTAAAAACATTTACGAAGGATCATTACAAAAGAGAGAGACCCTCATATACTAGCCCTTTAATTCATTTCATTTCTTAAATGAAGAAGTAAAAAAATGGATACAAAATAATATTTTGTTTGTAAGTCAAAATTTTGTTCAATACGAGTTATGTCAAAATTGCTTTCTCTGTTTGGAGGGAAGACGACTGGATTAGATTAGGGATACACAAAAATAATATCAACAATTTATATACTGACGAAAAACTCTCATTCTCCTCCGATAACAGGAACCAAAACAGAAGCTCATCCGCCAATCTCCCTCTACCTCGAAGGACCCCCAAGAACAGGCAAAACCACCTGGGCCAGAAGCCTCGGACGACACAATTACTTCTTCGACAGAATAAACTTTAAGGACTATGACCAAGACGCCGTCTACAACGTCATAGACGCGATCAAATACTCGACAGTCCCTACCGAATTAATGAAAAATTTAGTATGCTACTAGAGAAACTTCCATTTATTTGTTAAATTCCAACCAGATCTCACTATTAGAGGAGGAATTCCTTATTTTATATTAACTAATGGGGACAGTAGTTGGTTAAATGCAATATCCCCAAAAATGAGAGAATGGTCTAATGTTAATGTAATCACTATTATGATTAATGAAAATTTTTATTAATTTTATTTATGAAGCCATTCAAAGTTTTATTTACTTACTACATTTCCCTTATCAGCAACTATTACATCTTGAGTCACATCACTATTTTTCACACTGATGATTACATTTCGTAAAACATTAGAAAATTCTGCTGGGTCCACAAAAACTAATCCTCTACGATCAACTTCCTCTTTACTAACACTAACGTTCAAAATCGATGGACCAGGATCAACATCACTAGTGTCATCACCACCTCTGCGTACATCAATCTCGAACAAACTCAGACGACTTCTGCATTCATGAATAACTAAACCACTTTTCCCAAAACCTCCTAACAACAAATCTCTTTGCCTCTCCGGTAAACCCACAAAGTAGCTTTGATAATATTGTTGCATAGTTCTTTGCTGAACTCACAATTTTATAATATCTACCAACAAAACCAATTATTATAATTTTTTTTCCTACAATAGAAGAAATTATTACTAGAAAACTAAAAAATTACGTGTATATATATATATATATATAGAGAGAGAGAGAGAGAGAGCATACCAACTGTGACAATAGTGGATGAGACAGAAGGTAATCACATTGGCTCTTTTTCTTCTTGGTGGGTTTTGTTAGGGATTTTTTGGAAGAGAGGTTTTTTTGGGGTGTGTTGGGTGTGCATTCAATGGGTAGAATGTTTTCACAAGGATAATTTTGGTATTATTTGGGGGAGAAAAATAAATTTTGAGAGTTTCAAAATTTATAAGTTGGGGGCCAAAGAAATGGGATGTCCAAAATAATTCATGAGGTGCTAATAAAACTCATTAATAATTGTATCAATGATGGTAGTTGCGGAGCCATATAGAGGTGAGGGTGGGGATATGCTCCTCAATTTTAAAAAAATTACACATTTATCCTAAATACTAGATATCTAAGCCAAAGTATTGCCCTTTTTAAGTCAAAATACTAGCTCCATCACTAGCAGTGACGACAAGAAAGTTGATGGTGGAGATAGTGATGATGGTGGTGGGATGACATTAATAAGACTTTAATTCAAAACATGCTTTCTATCTTCTTTTTTCTTTTTCTTTTCTTTTTTTACCTAAATAGATTTATTTTTCGTTCAACCATGAAAACATTTCTGAAGAATTTGTTGCTCACTTTGTCTAACTATTTTTTTTTTCTTAGTAACAAATATTGCTTTCATTTCCAATTAATTGAGTTATTTTATGAGAAATGCTTCGTCTAGGCCTCGTCTTTTTGTTAGGGTGCTTCTAAAGACACTTTTTTGTTTTCTCTCTCTTCTCACTAAACCCAATTTCTATAAGGGCGCTCGGAGCAAAAGTCCAATATTACATTTTCTTTGGCAAAAAGCCCAAGTGTAGGAATAGTTTGTCCATAAGGACAAGTTGAAACAAAATGACCAAAAATATCCATTTATATATATACACCAATCAAACTTTAAAATGAAACCGTCGACCTCTCTCTCTCTTTCTTCCCGATCTAAACCCTAGCGCGCTGTTTCCGCAATTGTCGTCACCACATCTCTTCTCACTAAACCCAATTTCTATAAGGGCGCTCGGCGCAAAAGTCCAATATTACATTTTCTTTGGCAAAAAGTCCAAGTGTAGGAATAGTTTCTCCATAAGGACAAACTGAAACAAAATGACCAAAAATATCCATTTATATATATACCAATCAAACTCTAAAATGAAACCGTCGACCTCTCTCTCTTCTGGATTTAAACCCTAGCGCGCTGTTTCCACAACTGCCATTAATACATCCCTTCCGCCTCTGCCTCTGTCGTCATTGCCGCCTCTCCGCCACTAGCATCTCCACCATCGCCACCCATCGCAGTGTCGCCATCGCCGTCGACTTAGCGACGATAATGCCTTAGCTGTCGCTCTGACAACGCCGTCATCCTCTATCATGCCACAATCTGACGAAACACTCGATGGTCGTTTTACAAAGCTCTCATCGCAGGGTTTATAACTACACTTCTTTTTCTCTATATCATCGTTGAAACCCTCTATTGCTGAATCGCCCCATCGATTACCTCAGATTCGAGATCATCGCCTCAGATAGCCGCCGTTCTTAGATCGTCGTTGTCCAAGGCCTTCGGTCGTTTGTCGCCATATCTATAGATATCAGAGTCATATGGTTCTGATGCCGTAATATTTCAAAACATTTTGGAAGAAGCCGTGAAACATTTCGGAAGAACAAAGCAAAATGAATGATGAAGAAGACGACATCATCGAGAATGTAGATAGCGAGTCAGAAAGTCTTCATCGGCAAGGTGAGATTACGAGCACCATTGTAAATCACGTGTTGACAAGCCTGTCAGTTGGCGAAATTGGCAGATGATATGAGGATAGAGATTTCAGTGACGGAGAGTCCCAAAACAATGATGAATTTGGGAAATTAGGCTTGGTTCACATTATTAGGGTGCTGGAAGTTGACAAGGAGGTAGACATTGAAAAAGAAGACCAATACGCATACGACTATGGTGACGATCAAAAGAACGAGTTTGAAATCGCCCATTGTTGCTCTCAATTTGAACCAATCAAAATCGATTCGAATTGAATAAAGCTATTTTGAATCCGAACAAGGGCTCAAGGAGATCTGGTTTTAGGAGGTTAGAGAGAGGAACATTTCTAAAGACGTCACATAGCTAATTTGCATAGCCAGGTTTTCTCCTTCACCATTCTCCTCATGGTGCTTCTCTTCCATATCCTTGAGAATAGTTCCTAGAAATCTTAGCCAATTGTAAAAAGATTTGATTTCATCCCTTTTTATCTGCTATGAATTTGTCCTCACTCTTTATTAGATACTTCAGTTTCTTCATGACACAATAATTTTCAGCCATCACTCCTCTCTCTCTCAAACACACACAGTTTACTGATAACCTGATCCTGGTGCTGCTATCTCAATTTTTGTGGTCTAGCCTCGTTTGGGAATAGGCTAATTTAGTAACTTTTTGACTATTTGGCTAAAATATGAGCTAAAAAAAACTAGTATGTTTGTGATGACTTTTTGACTTTTTACGAAAAGATGTGCAAAAAGTAGAAAGAAAAGAGAATCTTTGACTTTTTGGTATGAGTTGTTGACTTTTTGACTTATTTAGTAACTTTTGACTTTTTGACTAAAGGGAGGGTTCCCAAATGAGACCCTAAGTCTTAGATCAAAAAGACTTGTGGCATCCAATGTTGACTTTGGCCACAGGGGCTGTTTTGTTGAGGGGGGGAAAAAAAGTTGGTTTAATTAAATTAACCTTCTTTAACAATTGCTCATCAAATAATTGCAATTGTTGTTAATGATGAAACAGATTGTTGTTGTTATTGATGATAATGACTACGACAGATATAACAAAAAAAAAAAAAAAAAGATATGTTCAAATTTTGAATAGGTAGTGGCTTGGTATATTTCAATAACAAAGATTTGAATAGATAAAATAATAATAATAAATAGAATTCAGGAAAAAAAAATTTGAATAGATAAGTAGAATTTAGGAAAAAAATTGAACAGATAAATATAATCTAGGGGAAAAAATTGAACAGATGACAAAAAAATTTGAACAGATAGATACAAATTTGAATAGATAAACAAAAAATTGAATAGATAGGAAAAAAAAAATTTAAATAGATAGATCTAAATTTAAACAGATAGTCAACGAAAAGTCAAATAGATAAAAAAAAATCAACGGATAAAATTGAAAACAAAATGTTTTTCAAGACTTTTCACCAAACTATTTCACAAAGCGTGAACCTCTCATTAACAAAAAATATCCTTTGGACCTAATATCTTATACCCTCTTTAAATTAGATTTATCACCAATTAACCCTTTCTATAATAACCACTACTAATTTCACAAGAGAGAAAGTGGGTGTAGAGCAAAGTTTTTAAGGCAAATACGTAACTCAAGGCATTTTACCATCTATAAGGCGAGACGTAAGCCTTAAGGCGTTAAGTCACAAGCATTTTAAACTTTAAGTTTTAATATTCAGTAAATAAATTAAATAATTTAAAATAGTGAAAAAACAAATAAAAATTAAATATAAATGTATATATACTTTTCTCCTTAAGCCATCGAACATTTCACTGTAGAGAATGAAACTTACCTTCATTAAAAGTGAAATTGACAATTAGCTTTAGTGATTGAGCTTCTCACTTGAATATCAATTTTGTATTTTTTGTTCATTGTTCATTTACTTAATTTTTTAGAATATATTCACAAAAATTCTTTTTTATTTTTGGCTTTTTGATATTTAAACTATCTACTAGACTAATAGTTTAACAAGAATCTAAGGGAACCTCTTCATGTGCGTACTTGTCATAGGCGCAAAAGGCATACAAGGTGCACCTAAGATGCATGCCTCACATTATGATGCACAAGCCTTTTGGGAGTATAGTCTAAAAAATCAAAACCTTGATGCGTTTTACCCTAACCTCTAGGCGAGCCTTAGTGAAGCCTTTGAAAACTTTTGAAAACTATGGTGTGGAGAGAAAAGAATGGGGTGTTTTTGGAAACACCCCTTTTGTTATTATTGTTGTTCCTTGTTGTTAGCAAGTTCAGGGCCAGTCTTTTAAGTTGAGAAATTCAAGTTTATTATCTCTGGTGAGAACTAGCATCTCTATGGGGGAAAAAAAGGCTTACTTCCAAAGAAAAGACAAAAAAAAAGAAAAAAAAGTGGTGAATTTGATTTTTTAAGACAAAAATGTGATTATAAGGATTAGGGCATTGTACAAGGAATGAATGACAAATGAAGAACTTAAGTTTCCTGTCCAACAATAAGAGCATCCGAGGACAGACCCAACTATGAACAATTGTAAGAAATTCTCACCAGAGAAATGAGCTGCGCTGAAAACAGCCGAACTGATGGCAACAGCTTGATACCATTTCATTTCGGATGCAAGAGATGTCAAAAGAAACCCTCTGTAAACAATTTCTTCCAGAAGGGGCGTGACAATGCAGTAAACAAGGATGCAGGCGGTTTTAGAGATGGAACCACTTGAAAGGATTTCCTTCAGTATTGGGTTGTTCACATCCTGCAGTCATCAGAAAAATGAAAAGAAAAGAAATATAAATGTATGTATATGCTAAGAAGAAAGATGCATTGGATAATGCAATTAAGTTCCTTTTACAAGTGAAAAAAAAAAAAAAAAGCCCCTTTGGATCATATTATTTGAACATATGGATTGTAGATGTATTGTAGTTGAAGTCGTTGGCTATTTTAGGGTTTACTGTGAACTCAAGAGTTTTCTCTGAAATATCAATTCTAATGTTATAAAAACTACAATCCACATGGAAGCTTCATGGAACAAACAACAAAGATGAGCAAACTTTTAGTTTGTTCTCAATGAATTGCAAATTTATTTGTATTCACCTATGAGGCATGTCAAACAGTTTGTTGAATTGGGCTGTGGAAATTAACAGATACAACCCCAGATTCCAAAGTTCACCAAATCCTGTGTCACACAAATCTTTGAAGCAATCATCTAATTTTCGGACTATCGCGCTATCTCAAGATCAAAATGCTAGAACCATACATCAGGAGGCAAGATTAATTAGTAATCTAATCTTCGTAAGGAAATTTTTTAACACTAGTGCTGCATGAAATTTAATCATCTCAGGCATGGCATATCGCATCTTTTATCAGAGAAAGAGATACCAGTCATTAGACTTTCCAGCCATACATAAGAGAATTTTAGAACATAAACCTCGCAACAAAGAGTCCTACAACAATAAAGGTCTTCAGGAAACTAGCAACAAAATTTTCCCTAGATAAACTAAATAATCCATTTCAGGGGATATAGACTGCCTTCAGAGAACATTGCCACAAAACCTTCATCAATACTACAAAGCACCACTGGATTAAGAGAAACAGAGCAGACAATCTCATCAGGTTTTGGAGGCAGCTCACCCCTCCCCTCCTCTAAAGGTAGATGCCTCTTACCCACCTCAGGAAGAGTAACAATTTTCCTCATAAAAAATAACTAACAAAAAGACAATTTCATCATGTGGTTCACTATGAAGTAAACTTGTTTACCAGCTAAACATTTTGGTGCAAAACTAAAATTCTCTAACTAATCAAAAGACAATGAAAAGATGGAGGTGGACATGTTTGTGCCTAGAGGGGAGTGAATAGGCCAAACTCTTTTAACTAATCACCAATTAAAAATTAGAACCAAGTAGATGATTTAAATATGTTGTAAGAACCTTAGTTGACAAATGAATCATGCAACAAGGTGTAATATTAGAAGCCTCAACGACAAAAGATTTGTAAGCTACCAACCTTGGGCCCAACCAGTTGGTCAGCAACAAGGGACGTAAAGAAAACCAACAAGACAAGAGATCCAAATCCCAAGATTGATGCCAGCAACCAGTTCCTTTCTTTTGATTGATTCTTAGGTTGGAAGAAGCTAAAAATCTTATGTTGTGGCGTCGCAACACACCTTAGTAGCCAAAGAACTGAATTGAGCTCTAAAATTTGAATCGCAAGCAATGATAATGCCTGCACTGAAAGAATAGAAACATAAGCTTAACATCAGCACACAATATCATAATTCTCAAACTAGGCAAACAAAATCTGTCTACAACAAATTTCACTATAAAGATGTGACATAAAATTTTGTAGATTTATATGGATACAATTTGGGCCCAAGACAATACACTTGACACCATGGGCAATGGTTCATCAAGTCGACGTCAAGCTATAAAGACGTCATAGTTAATCATTCATATCTCAATTCCCTACAAAGAAACCCCATTACACATCATACATTGCCTTGACTAATGCTTTGTACAAGATCAATGAGATTCACATCCCAAATCACAGAGCTAACACCAATTATTGGTTTTTAGTTATCAATTTAACAAACGGGTCTGGAAGGCAGCTGTTTTTCGCAGCTTAGTGCTGACCTCCAATTTATCCAAACCGAAAAACAATAATTGACCAAATGTATCATGAAAATTAAGAATTGAACAGGGGTTGTTAAACTATTACTTATATACTATTCACTCCAAATTATTGACCAAATCTATCTATCATGAAAATGAAGAATTTGCTGACCTCAGTCTGTGGATCAAGAACTGGTTGATGCACAAAATGGGCAACCACAGACAACCCTCCAAAACTAAGAGGGACATGCAAACTGAACAAGTACAAAGCCAATGTGCTCCATATACGCCCACTGTCCCACGGAATATCCGATTCCAACAAAGAGAAGTCCTGTTAACCAATTCAAACATAAACCAGTTTCAACATTTGAATTATAAAACCATACAAAACAGAATTAGTAAATTACCCTTAAAAGATCGGGGGGGAAAAAAAGAAGGCAGAAGAAGAAGAAGAAGAAAGAAAGAAAAGAAAAGAAGAGCACCAAGTGTTAAGTGAATCATATATGTTACATTCACATCATCTATATGTGAAAGTTGGTCAACTAGTTATTTTATTTGTTTATTTTTTAAGACAAAATATGAAATATATATGAGACATAAATAGGTATAGGTCACAGATTAAAGAAGGAAGAAGGGGAGGGGTTACACATTTTCAGACCGTAAAAACAGGTTCTAATTCTGATAGAGCAGCGTTATATTTATATTGTCATCAAAAGACCAAGAAAAAAGAAATTCAAGAAATTTGCAGAGGGTGGAGATGGGTTTTTTGTACCTCAGAATAAGATGCTTTAGGTGTGTGTTCCTCTTTGATGCAAGAACACTTGATATAGAATTTGGAGCCAAATTTGGGCTTGGAAAGGGATGAAGTGAGAAAAGCAGCTCCATTCCTCGGCCAATTCGCTCTAAATTTAGAGGGCGGGGGTGGAGGAGGAGGCCAGTGCACAACTATCATGTCCTCTAACTTCTCGGTCGCCCTACTTCCCTCTTACTTCAAACCTTCCGATATGTTTCTAGGACCTGGCAACACTGCAATCGGCCAATTTATTTATTTATTCTTTCCCTTTTCTAGTTATGATGAGTTTTACATATTTGTAGGCACTATGTTTATTATAATTTAAAAATAATAATAATTCACTCTTTAGTTTCGAATTTTAAAAAAAAATCGATATCTTTGACTTTTTGCTTTAACCCTCACAACATAAGTTTTGAAATTTTTTTCTAAACTTTTCTTTCGTTGAAAATTTTTCTTACTTTTTCTAACTTACACATCAATTAATTATTTTTTCTCTTTCATCTCTTCATTTTAATTATTTTTTTCTCTCACACACATCTATTCAACTACAACAAAATATTAAATCATCCCAAACTTTCATACTTCAAACTATTTTCAAAATATACAACCAAACAAACCAAAAAAAATTCTAAACTCTTTTCTCAAGATTTTTAAAAAAAAAATTATCTCCCACAACCAAACCAAACATACCCTTTGTTCTTCGTGTTTAGTCTTTGATTTTTTTTAATCTAAATACATTTAAAATGTAAAAAATATTTATGAAAAAATCTTTAAAAAAAATTAATAAGTAAAAAAAGATAATACGAAAATTTATTGAATTTTTGTATTTTTTTAAAAGCAAATTCACAAGTGTTTTATTTTTTAAATGCATCTAAAATTAAAAATTAATTAAAATATTAAAAAATTACTAAAAACACAAAAATATGAAATTAAAAAAAAAACTCAAAAATTTAAAAACTATATTTAAACTAAAAACCAAAGAATTTTAGATGCCCTCTTTTAGTAACAAAATGATTAAGAACTCTAATTTTGGAGTTCTAAGAGAAACTTTAATGATGAAACCCGTTATGTGATGTGATATTTATATTTACTTGTTTGTTTATTTTTTTTTATTTTTATTTTTTTTATAACACATCGTTAGAGCTCAAAAGCTCTCAATCACTACTCCTTTAGAAATCACAAAAACTTTAAAGAGAAGATGATGTTTCTGTCCTTTATTTTGGTGAGTTTCTCAAAAAAAATAAAGTGATTTTAGTGATTCTATTTACTACTCGAACCACTTTATTTGTGGCATGATATGTCCTTATATAATTAAAATTAATCTTACTTATCACACAATGTGACAAAAATCAAATATGTTTACCAAAATGCAATAATATTTATCATATTTATTTACTTATTTTATATTAGAGTGTTCAAAAACCACTTAATAGTTAATTCTACAATAATTGGTCCATTTTTTATTTTTATTTTGGGCATTCAAAAGGTCGTTGGATCTTGGTCCCTACGGTGACATGGGGGTGCTGCTGTGATTAAGTCACAGCAGCAATTTACTGTGAGCTTGTGGTGACTTTTTTCGAGGTTTTTTTGATAATCTGAACCGGTCATATTGTAGGGTTTGTTGAATAGATCATCCATGCAAAAAATCAAATTGATTGAAAATCTATAACTTTATAACAAGAGCACATTTGTTTTTAAAAACGTAAACAATTGAGATTATCTTGATAATTTTTGTAAAACAATTTGAATCTGATCATGGGGCTACGGATTTCTGATTAACTTGATTTTTTGTTTGGATGATATACTCGACGAGCTCTATGATATGATCGGTTCAAATTATTGAAAAAGACTCGAAAAAAGCTTCCACAAGCTCAGTAGATCACTGCTGTCACTTAGTCACAGCAGCATCCCCAGGTTCCCTCTTAGACTCATCTTGGACCTTGGTCAATATGCTTCCTGGTCTAATCAACAGATCAATTGCCATAAAATCTGGTGTTCCATTTCAGTGCCAAAAAGCAATCAGAAAGAGGCTGCTACATTGGGACACCGATTAGGGGACACAGATTGAAGTGGGTAAAAATTAATCAAGTCTTGGTGCTAGGCCCAATGTGATACTCACTCCAAGGTGGAGCTAGGTCGGACCTCGGCCCTATGGGAACCACTCCGAAGTGGGTTGAGTAACATATTGGACCTTCTGGATGGACAGAACCACTCCGAAGTGGGTTGAGTAACATATTGGACCTTCTGGATGGACAGAACCACTCCGAAGTGGGTTGAGTAACATATTGGACCTTCTGGATGGACAGAACCACTCCGAAGTGGGTTGAGCAACATGTTGGACCTCCTGGTTGGACAACCGTTCTAGAGCAGACCAACTTAGAGAAGGCCAATTCACTGAAGATCTTTCTTGGGTCCACTAGAGACAAACAACTATGCTCCTCTCCCTCTGTATGAACAGAACGTGGAGACATGGAGGTGCAGAGGGACAAGGTGCATATATGACAGACCCGCATCTAAATGGCAGGCGGAGTGGTCGTCCTCCTCCAATGAGAGATGTCCGCTAATGAGACAAACAAAATAGACCTGCACCCGAGTGTCAGGCGGAGTGGTCGTCCTCCTCCAATAGGAGACGACCACAAATAAGACACATTGGACAGATGGCGGAGAGAGAAGGACTTGAACGACAAACAACCTTCTCCTATAAAAGGTGAACACTATTCACTCTCAAGGGATCCGAAATCGACACACTTAACACATATACACTTTGTTTTCTCTCCTCTCTTTTTCCTCTCCCTGAGTTCCTGACTTTACCATCGGAGGGGTTTCCGACCAAACCCCGGTCGGGCAGTCTCACCATTTGTTATTCTGTGCAGATCTTCAATTCCCAAAGCCTGCTATTCATCCACGAAGTTCAACCCTTCTTCATAGTGCAGAAATCACCCCCGCACAATTGGCGCCGTCTGTGGGAATACCACTGTTTGCATCGTGACGAACTCCGACGATGGGAATCGAAGACACACCCCACTCTGGGCTAGCAGAGAGGACTCCAATGACGGAGAGAACCAAAGATAAAGGTCTGGCATTCCCTTCAGCACACGATGACCCTATGGACCACGACAATCAGACACCCAACGCGGCGGAGCGACGCCGTGTCATTGCCGTTGAGTCGTCTCAACGTCTTTTTGTTGAGAAAGACCACCGTGACCGCATCATTGACTCAATGGGTTTGGAGATCACTGAGCTTCGTACCCAATTGTTGAAGTTCATGGCGACCCCAGCGGAGCCAAGAAAATCCGTTGGTGGACCATCGCAAAGGAGACATACTCCTCCGCCGCTTCACAAGGAGCACTCCAGCCGTGGCCCTGCTCATAGAGGGCGTAGCCGGCCGATTTCGGTGCATAGTGAAGGGGCCAGCAGTAGGACGAATAACCTTAAAAATAACCAACGAGGGAATTCTCATAAAAGGCAAAGGACTGTCAGCCGCCTATCTGGAACCTTTCATTATCGCCATGACGAGCGGCCGCAAGATTTGAGAAGTTGGCTGAACGATAACAGAGGAGAGGTACGACGGCTATGCAGGGAAGGAGAACGTCGAGGAGATAGGGAGGAGGACCGCCGGCTCAGCAGGGAAAGGGACCAGTTAGACCGGTCCATACACCAACAAGAGCATCGTGCTCTAGACCGGTTGGTGTCCACCCCCTTCTCCCCAGAGGTAGAAGCTGTAGAACCTCCACGGAAGTATAGCCCGCCGAAATTCATTCTCTATGATGGAAAGACGAACCCTCTGACCCACATCAGCCATTACCGCCAGATGATGTCCCTCTGGAACCGTAACGACGCACTCATATGCAAAGTCTTCCCCTCTAGCCTTGGAGAACTTGGCCTCCGATGGTTTGACAAACTCCCCAATGGCTCAATTTATGACTGGACGCAGCTCTCGGAGACGTTCTTAGCCCGATTCGTCTCCAACAGCAGGGTCCCAAAGCAGTTAGATACCTTGTTCAATATCCGAAAGGACAGGAAAGAAACCCTACGCCAGTACGCGCGACGGTATTGGGAGGAGTATGGTGACCTGGAGGAAAATGTTTGCAGTGAACAATTGGCCGTGCTATACTTCAAGCAAGGCCTACCTCCTTCGCACAAGCTAAGACAGTCGTTGACGAAACGACATGCCTCCACCATGAAGGATTTGAGGGCTCAAATAGAGCAACAAGCTCGCGTGGAAGATGACGCTGCTTCAGTACATGTTGCTGTTGCTGAAGAAGAAGTCAGACCGCCTCGACCGCCTAAGACTGAGCAGCCAAGGAGGGATGAGCAGCGCAAGAACTATGGCCAAAGGAACCGCTCCACAGTAGAAAACGAGGAGGAAAGGGCCAAGTCTTATGAAGGCATCACCACCGTCTTCAAAGAGCCAATATACAGGCTCGTCGAGAAACTTAAAGGGGAAGCCTTCTTTGTCTGGCCAGCTAAGATGCCTGGAGACCCTGCTCGGCGCAATCAGACACTGCGTTGCACCTATCATCGAGAGAAGGGACACAAGACGCAAAATTGCAGAGCTCTCAAACAACACTTGGAGGACTTAGTTACGGCGGGACACCTCCAACAATGGATAGACGTTGATAAGACGAGGGAAAAGAAAGGACTAGACCAAGCCCCCCTTGAAGAGAACCATGCCCCGAGGTTGGTCATCAATGTTATCCATGGAATGACTGACCCCGAAAGAGAAAACACCATTCGAGGGGAAATCCAACGAGCCACCCACATTCAGCAGGTAATGTCGGTAGGACCTCCTCCCAAAAAGTCCAAGACAGAAGCCAGACCTTCTCGGTTTAACGTCGTGTTCACCGAAAGGGACCTAGAGGGAATCCAGCACCCCCACACAGATGCCCTCATCGTTACAGTTGGTGTGGCCAACAAGTTCGATGTGAAGCGAGTCTTGATTGACCAAGGAAGTGCCGCAGACATCATGTATTATGAGCTTTTCAAGAAGCTCGGCCTCAGTGAGCAACACCTGACACCTGCCACCTCCCCTTTAGTTGGCTTTAACTCGCAAACAGAATGGCCGCTCGGCCGAATAACTCTGCCTATCATAGCTAAGTCCAAGGTGGTCTCTGTTGACTTCTTGGTGGTAAACACCCCATCTCCCTACAATGCCATCCTCGGCCGACCTTGGATTCACCAGATGGAGGCAGTCCCTTCCACCTATCACCAACTCGTTCGCTTTCCAACCAAGTATGGAGTAGAGGAGATTCGTGGAGACCAAGTGGCAGCCAAACACTGCTTCATTGCCGCCATGAAAACCAAACAAGTCTGCGACCAAGTACAGATGGTAGAAGTACCTGACCAGCCGGTTTTGGAAGACGTCGGCGGAGTGCCGACTGAGAAGATGGTGGAGGACCTAGAGACGGTCTTGGTAGAAGAAGGAAACCCAGATAAGTTCTTCCTGCTCGGCACTTCCCTCACAGTTGGAGAGAAAGAGCAATTACTGGCTCTACTCCGTAAACACATCGAAGTGTTCGCCTGGTCGGCCTATGACACTCCTGGGTTGGACCCCAACTATGCCTGTCATCGACTCAACGTCCAATTAGGAGCGCAGCCAGTTATTCAGAAGAGTAGACGATCATCCGCGCAACACACCGATGCAGTGATCGAAGATGTGGACAAACTTTTGGCTGCTGGAGTCATTCGAGAAGTGCAGTACCCAAAATGGCTGTCCAACACCGTTGTGGTGAAAAAGAAGAATGGCAAATGGAGAGTCTGCGTTGATTTCACTAGCCTTAACAAAGCTTGCCCCAAGGATAGCTTCCCCCTTCCACGAATAGATCAACTTGTTGACGCAACGGCTGGACATGAGCGCATGAGCTTTCTAGACGCCTATAGTGGCTACCACCAGATCCCTATGTTCAGTCCTGACCAGGAGAAAACGGCTTTCATCAGCCTTAGAGGCATTTACTGCTACAAAGTGATGCCCTTCGGCTTGAAAAACGCTGGTGCGACCTACCAACGAATGGTCACCAAAATGTTCAAGGACCAGCTTGGTAAAACCATGGAAGCATACATTGATGACATGGTCGTCAAAAGAAAGTTGGTCGCGCACCATCTAAGGGACCTTGAGCAAGTGTTTGGAATTCTAAAGACTCACAAGCTTCAATTGAACGCCTCAAAATGTGCCTTTGGAGTAGGATCAGGGAAGTTCTTGGGGTATATGGTGACTAGGCGGGGCATTGAAGCCAACCCCGCCCAAATCAAAGCCCTCCAAGACCTTGAAGCACCTACAAAGGCTAAAGAACTCCAGAAATTCGCTGGTATGGCTACAACACTTAACCGTTTCATCAGTCAGTCCTCTGATCGGATGAAGCCCTTCTTCCAACTTCTAAAGAAGAAAACTAGTTTTGAGTGGGGAAGTCAGTGCTCCGAAGCGCTAGAAGATTTGAAGAAGTATTTGTTCTCTCCTCCCCTTCTATCAACACTTGTCGCCAACGAAGAGCTTTTCCTTTACTTGGCTGTCTCTGATCATGCTGTCAGTGCAGTGCTAGCCAGAGAGGATGGGAAGGAGCAAAAACCAGTGTATTATGTTAGCAAGACACTCCTTGATGCCGAAACTAGATACTTGCCATTGGAGAAATTGGCATATGCACTATTAATTGCCTCTAGAAAGCTTGTCACTATTTTCAAGGCATACCATCAACGTCCTCACTGAATTCCCTCTCAAGTCGGTGTTCAGTCGAGCAGATTTCTCAGGCTGAACAGCAAAGTGGGCGGCGGAGCTTGGAGAGTTTGATATCAAGTTCCAACCTCGAACAACAATCAAAGCTCAAGTCCTGGCAGACTTTGTTGCAGAATTCACCCCGGGACCGGCTGTCCCCTCCGAAGGGAGCTCTGCTTTGGTTATTATGACTGCCCAGCATAAAGGGCAATCCCCAGCCGAAGCATGGAAGCTTTTTGTTGGAGACGTATGGAAGCTGTTTGTAGACGGTTCTTCTAACCAAAAAGGCTCTGGAGCAGGAGTTGTCCTTATTTCTGCTGAAGGATTCACGTGGGAGCAAGCCATTCGGTTGGGCTGGAAAGCTTCTAATAATGAAGCAGAGTATGAAGCTCTACTAGCCGGCTTGCGAAGTGCCGGACACTTCAACGCGGAGGAGCTACTCGTCTTTAGTGACTCCCAATTAGTGGTCAACCAACTCTCCGGAGTTTACGAGGCTCGCGATGAACGGATGGCCACTTATGCAGAACAGGCCAAAAATTTGATCAGAAAGTTCCAAGCCATCAGAGTCGAGAAGATCGGCCGAGAGGGAAATGGTCATGCTGATGCTTTAGCTTGCCTAGGTTCCTCGGTCGACTCCAGAGACGCCCGCAAAATATGGGTGGAATATGTACCCCAACCAAGTATTCAACTAGTCGAAATGGTCCTCTGCACAGATTTGGGCCCAAGTTGGATGGACCCACTCCTAGCCTACTTGAAGAATGGCACCCTTCTTGAGGATAAAAAAGAAGCGCACAAGACAAGGCATAGAGCTGCTCGATTTTGGGTCTCCCCATCTGGTAAGCTTTACAAGAAGTCCTACATGGGCCCTTATCTACTCTGTGTTCATCCAAGCCTGGTGGAAGATGTGCTCTATGAGATCCATGATGGAATCTGTGGGAGCCACGCTGGTGGTCGGTCCTTGGCACACCGAGCCCTAACACACGGGTATTGGTGGCCACGCATGCAAAAGGAGGCCCAACAGTATGTCCGCAAGTGCGACAAGTGCCAAAAGTTTGCTCCTCTCATTCACCAGCCAGCCAAAGCTCTAACCCCCCTCACCAGTCCTTGGCCATTCGCTCAGTGGGGCTTAGACATTGTTGGACCATTAGCTAGGGGAACTGGGAATAAAAGGTTCTTCATTGCTGCAACTGACTACTTCACCAAGTGGGTGGAGGTGGAGGCCTTATGCAAGATCAAAGAAGCAGACACTAAGAGGTTTGTTTGGCACAATGTTGTGACTCGATTTGGCATTCCCAGAGTCCTTCTCTCTGACAATGGTACACAATTTGATGGCAAGATCTTCAGAAGGTTTTGCGCTGACCTGAGGATAGAGTTCCGAAACTCCACTCCGGCTTACCCACAGGGCAATGGCCAAGCTGAAGCGTCCAATATGACGATCATTGATGGGATAAAAAAGCGTCTTGAAAAAGCCAAGGGTAAATGGGTGGAGGAGATACCGAATGTCCTCTAGGCTTACCGAACTACTCCTCGTCGGTCAATCGGTGAGACACCTTACTCTCTTACCTATGGGATAGAAGCAGTCATCCCTTTAGAGGTTGGCCTTCCTACCATCCGTTCTGAGATCTTTGAGCCAGCAGACAATGATGAAGCCATCGCCCAAGCTCTGGACTTGGCCGAAGAACGTAGGGAAGCTGCCCTTATTCGGTTGGCGGCCTACCAGCAACAACTTACTAAGAGCTTCAACAAGAATATGCGTCCAAGACAATTCCTACCAGGTGACTTGGTACTCAGGAAGGTAATGGATCACAAGAAAGTTCCTGGGGAAGGGAAACTCGGTGCTAACTGGGAGGGGCCCTACAAGGTTACTTCAGCACTTGGCAATGGCGTATACTATCTGGCTGACTTATCAGGGAAGGCAATCCCTAGACCATGGAACGTCGCCAACCTAAAGAAGTACTTCCAATGATATGATTCTTAGGATGGAGTACTTACAGTAATGTATTTTTCAGAACATGCCTTGATGTAATCAAAAGTTACAAGTATCAATGAATGAAAATTTGTTTTATAGTTTGTCCTTATTTACTTGTGTTGTACATTTATGCTCGGTGGAGCAAATTGGCCACGGGTCTTAACTCAAGCCAATCCCGGATGCTCAACCCTTTGGTTGGAGCGGGGTGCCAAGTGGTACAACTTGGTGGAATTTGTGCCAAGTATCGTTACTTAAAGCACGGTCCAAATTCACAATTCGCGCTCGAAGACGGGCAGAATTACACTCTACGAAGGGTTAAATCACGCCAAAACTTGACCAAGTCAGGTGGCGGCCGACCAACATGATAAAAAACTTTCACAATTTCTTCTCTACGAAGGCATAAAGCATGGTCTGACCGAACAGACAACCTTCCGAGCCACAGAGCTCATGCTCGGCTGGGGGCATCAACAAACTCACTCAATTTTTTCTAAGGCACGAAGCCTGATCAGACCGAACAGACAGCCTGCTAGGCCACAGAGCCTCTGCTCGGCCGGGGACAAACATGACACATAAGCAAAAATTGAAGATAAACAGTTCAACACTTGCGAAAATAAAAGAACGAGTGCATTGAAGCGAAACTTCAATTACAAAAAAGAGTTTGGCCTTACAAAAGAAGAGGTCCACCCGACCGAACTCCAAGATAAATAAAAAAGTACAAGTTGTAAATTCAACACTTGGCAAATTTAGAAGGTACTTCATTACAAAAGGGAGCTCGGTTTGTACCATAGCTTATCCAACCGAACGCTAAAACAAAACTTGAAGATACTTCATTAACTTCCAAGTTTCATTACAAAAGAACTACTAAAGTAGAAGTAAAAGCAAAACTCGAGGCAACCTAACAACTTACTCCTCGCGTTGCTCCTCCTCGTAGTGTCCATCCTTGCGGTGCTCCTCTTCTGTAGGAATGACAATCTGTCTAACCAAGGAAGAGCTTGGCAGGAAAGGAGAAAGGCCAGAAGGATCAACATCCGTAGCTCCACCTTGACGAGGCCTTCTCATCCTAACCCTCGCGGCGGTCTTCGAAGGGACTGGGATATCGTCAATATTATAAAGAGGAGAAGCCTCTTCCACCTTAGCAGCGCGCAGAGCCCCAGTCCAACCCTTAGTAAAGATCTTGTCCCTCAGCTTCAAAATCTCCTCGGAATAGGTCTTTTCGGCCTCGTCATAGCCCCTCTGTTCAGCCTCATCCACCATCCCTTGATAATTAGACTTTAAAGACTTCAAAGCAGCATTGGCATCTGCAGCCCTCCGCTCGGCCATGAACATCAGTGCTTCAGCTTTCTTCTTTGCATCTTTCATCTCCTTTATATCCTCTCCGGTCGCCTTCAAGGACATATCAGCATCAGCCAACATGTTGATCGTCTTGACCCTCTCTTGCTCATCACGATGTCGCCTTTCGTCCATGATGTGCATCCTCTGAATGCACTACATCAACCAAAATGTCATATTCTCAACAACCAAACTTAAGGAAATGACAAGGACATAAAAGAAGACTTACTGCGGTTAGCATCTGCACCGAACCCTTGATCAACACGTCGCTTGAAATGTTTTGCTCCGCCATATCCAAAGGTAGCAGCAATGTCTTTGATAAGTCAAAGGCCAAGTCGCTTGAGTAGATTGTGCTGTCCGATGTAGTGATTGCTCGGCCGTTATGCTCCAAGGGAGGCACCCATTCTTCAACTGAGCCTGTAGGGAAGCTGCCCTTATTCGGTTGGCAGCCTACCAGCAGCAACTCACTAAGAGCTTCAACAAGAATGTGCGTCCAAGGCAATTCCTACCAGGTGACTTGGTACTCAGGAAGGTAATGGATCACAAGAAAGTTCCTGGGGAAGGGAAACTCGGTGCAAACTGGGAGGGGCCCTACAAGGTTACCTCAGCACTTGGCAATGGCGCATACTATCTGGCTGACTTATCAGGGAAGGCAATCCCCAGACCATGGCACCCTCAAGTTTTATGAAATATGGTTTGAAAATTTAACAAAAGCTTCAAGAACAAGCTCTAATGGTATTGGCCAACTTGTTCTTCGGTTTCAATCTCAAGTGAGTCCCTCGAGAATTCATTTACTTTGGGTTTCCGTTGGATGGCATGTCTGTAAGTTTGCACATAGTTAAGCAAATGCGGGGCCGACCGATCTTCGTACCTTAGTGCAACTTTGATATCCCTCGGATGCTCTTTCTCTGGCCTCCTTTTTAGCTTCTTTGAACTTGCAAGTACGAACAATAACACTTTAACGAAGAAAAAAGTCACAGGCGATAAGCGAATGGATAAAAGGAAGCTACAATAAAGAATGACCTGGGTGGCCGTTCTCTCGTGGAACCCGCTTCGATCGGCCCACCTCCTCGGCCGCAAACTCCCAATTACCTCCGACTTAAAGGAAATCAGAGCAATGCTTGTCGTTATCAGGAAGTTCAGTAATGAGTTGGAGGTCCAACGACCGAACTTTGACATAATAGGTTTCACTGCCTTTATTATGACACAAGGAGTCGCAATGAAGGATATCCCAAATACTTAAGTCCAAGTCTAAGAGGTCATTCAAGACTGAGACACCGTTTACCACTCTAAATGTGTTCATTGATATTTGCATTGGTGTAAGTTCAAAATAAGAAAAGAATCGATGCAACAAAGGGTTCAACGGAAACCTAACACCCCTCTCTACGATGGAGGCAATTGAGAAGGGCATTGTGGTGCTCGTACACGACCGATCTACGTCTACCGCCGCCAATGTCAACATGACATCGTTGGGAATGTTATATCTTCGGCGGAACTCATCCATTCCTGCCGGAGTGTCCACTAGGTTCCGAAACTTACCCATTGGAGGTGCGACGTTCCACCAAACAACTACACTAAGGATGACTTGCAAGGTTGGAGGTACAATGGCCGACCGAGCAACCGTGTGCTAAACGACTCTCAACGTTACACTTAACCAAAAAAGTAATGGTGAAGGTGGAAAGGAAATACATGGGTTCTATGACTTACAGTGCCAAAATCAAGGGGAACTTGATGGCGAGCCTCTCCGATGACGCAGTCCCACTGTGGCAACCAAGAGAAAAATTATGAGTTGCAAAAAAAAAGAAAAAAAAAGAAAAAAAGAGAGAGAGAGAAAAAATATATATATATATATATATATATATAATTGTAATAAAAAAAAAGAGAAAAAAAAAGAAGGGGGAGGGGAATAAATAAATAGATAAATAAATCACAGTAGAGGACTTACAAAACAGTGCCCACCAAAAATCAGTAAGAAAAGCTCATTAAAATGAGAGAGTTCAAAAACTTACAAAATCAGAACCCAGTGACCAAGAGGCAAGATGAACAGGTTGCAAGGTAACAGAACGGCGAGGATAATTCTTTACTGCAAACAACGAACGCCGACGGGTTGCCGGAAGATGAAGATCGAAGAAGAGAACACTCGGTTTGTCCCCAGACTCTGAAAATCTAATTCTCCAGAGTGAGAGAGTGAGGAGACCACGCCATTGATACAAGCCCTCAATTTTCTGAAGAGGAGTTTGGAATTTATAGAAAAAGAGTTAGAGGTCAAGTTATCAGATTATTAAATTTCAAAATTGCTTACAGTTCCAAGAAAAAGAAAAATGTAAGAGCAAAACCAAAGTCAGACTCTTTTTTCCGAAAATAGGTTCTGTTATTCCTGGAGTCAAAAAGTGAGATAGGAAGGGAACGGGAAAAATGGGTCTGGAAATCCAAATTTCTAGAGGGAGAAAGTATTAAACAAAGTGGGTTTACTTGTTTTCATTAACAAATTCTGAAATGGGCTTGCCTTTATGTCATGTTGACAGCCCCAAACTAGTCAAATGTGGACACGTGATGGCTCGACAGTCGGAGTAAGGACATTAGTCAGGGCCGAGCTTAAGGTCTGGTGGCAAGGCCAAGATCATGGACGACCGAGCTGCGATGCTCACGGACGAGTCGGCCGAAGCGTTTTAGGCCGAGCTAAAGGGCACTTGAAACAACGACGAGTGTGAAGTTAGCCCAGCTTCGAACTTTCCAGGTGAGCCGTGCAAGGAAGATTGAGTTCATGAGAGATGAAAATGTTCTTAGGCTGCGCTACACCTCACCCGATGGGAAATCATATTTGTCACTTGTTACCATCTGCAAGGCTTTGGGGAAAGCTCCATCGGAAAGGTTGAGTACAAGTCATAGGTGGCAACCTGCTGGTGATGAAATTGTTCCTAGAGCTGAATTTTGCCCCGATGCAATTAATGAATACCTAAAGCCCGGACATAGGTCTTCCCGTACTTTAAATGTCAGAGAGCATCTTGCATATTTGGGCTGGAAGATCGAGTTCATGAGAGATGGAGGTATTAATAAGATGTGATACATCTCACCTAATGGGAAATCATATTATTCATTTGTTATGGTCTGTAGGGATTTGAAGGAACCTGGATCAGAAATTCTTTCCCTTCATTCCCAAGATGATGAAAGACTGTCAGTTGCTGTGTCAGATAGTCCATTCCCTTCTCCTCTCGCTGAACCACCACACACATCCATGGAGCTGTCTGTGATGCCTCATTCCGACAGAGTTGTTGAATCCGAACATTGCCCCGGAGCTGTACTTGATTACTATTCTCTTGGATCAGTGGAAAATAGTGATAAATGGAAGTGTTACAAGGTTAAGGACCACAAATATGTGGGTCTACAATTTAAAGCAAAAAAGCATCTTTCCGCTGGTGGGTGGTCATTCTGGTACTATGTGAGGGGACGGAATCGGGAATTGCGATACACTTCGCCAAGTGGAAGGTCCTATAGTTCTCTTCGAACAGCCTGCAAAGCCTGTATAGATGAAGGAGGAACCTCTGGTAATAATACTTTTATCTCTAGACCAATGCAAAATGCTGGCTCTCGGATGCAGAAGAAAAAAAAGGCAGTGTTAATCATGGCCGAGCAAAGCAAAGGAATAAAGTCTGGATGACCAAGCATAGAGGCAGTGGGACCGAACAAACTGAGCTAATGTTTCTCAAGTAAGGACAGAATAAGCTTATTAAGGGCTGGTTTGGCTTATCCTATATAAGCCAAAAAGTCAAAAAGTTACTCCAAAATCCAAAAAGATATCACTATTCTAAAAAAAAAAAAAAAAAAAAAAAAAAAAAAAAAAAATCAAATTTGTTTCCAAAAAGTACACACCGAATTCAATAAAGAGCGGCTACTGTGTGCGTAAGTGAGAAAAAAGAAATAATTGGGTGTGATTTTTACACACACCATTGTTTGTCCCATGGGGGCCATCACGGGTCCCGTTTTGATAATCTGAACCGTTCAATGTGTAGAAATCATCGAGTACTATATGTCTAAAAAAAAATCATATTGATCGGATATCGATAACTATATGATCAAATCAGTTATGTACAACAAATGGATAGTGTTATAATTAATGATTGAAAAATAAATAAATCTGATCAGATAGCTATCGATATCCGATTAACGTGATTTTTTATAGGTAGATAGTGTTCGACAAGTTACACACATTGAACGGTTCAAATTATTAAAATGAGACCCGTGATGACCCCCACGGGTCAAACAAAACGGTCCAATGCTTTGTACAAAAATTAGCCAATAATTTCCAACTCAAATTACACAGCCGGTTGTACGGCTGGGGCCCACTCCTCTCTTATCATCTCTTACACACTTTTTTTATACAATTTTTTAATACACATTTTTCCATAAAAAGTCAAAAAGTTAACCCAAACCTCTATATATATATTTTTTAATCTTTTTTAGTCCAAAAAGACAAAAAGTACACTTTTTTAGGACACCCAAACCAACCCTAAATAATGTCGAATTGTTCGGCCTCCATTGTCCTGCTCGTTTAACCGACGTGCAAACCAACCAAACAACGCAGAACAAAATCTTGAAGACTGAAACAAATAAACAGCTGGGCAGTGGTCGTGCATAAATTAAATGATTGCTCAGTCCATCAGACGTCAGAATAGGCCTGACCGAGCAGTACCTAAAGGTGATGCTCAAATTTAAAAAAAAAAAAAAAAAAAGAAGCTGCAGGCAAACCGACAAGGCAGACATATGACCGAACAGAAAAGACGGAGCAGCAATAACAGTTGACCAGATCCACTCTTTGTTTGCAAGTAATAACAATAAAGAGCTGTATGGATGGCTTGCCACATGTACGACCAAGGCTGGAGGAATTATTAGGTGTTTATGTGCAAGAGAAAGCTTGGGCGGGGCCTACCAAGCGTCCGTTAGGCTTCAACCTAAGACGTCCAGTATGCTATCTGAAGTCCATTATCAGATTACAAACCAATTTTTATAAGGCATGATCATGAGCAAGAAGTCAAGCAACGGGCCCACCAAACAATTAAGCTAATTGTTTACACAAGTTGGACTTTATGTGAAGTGTGCTGAGTAAAAGAATACATGAGTTACTTATAGGGGTGAGCATGGTCCGGATTGGACCGGATTGGTGTAAAACCAGGACCAATTCGTTATTTACGGTTCTTGAAAAATTAGAACCAATCCAATCCGTTTAAATCATGGAACCAATCCGAACCAATCCATTTAAATACGGATTGGATCGGTTTAGGACCACGGATTCACATAATTAAATAACAAAAATATATATAACACTTGAAACCAATGGGGGCGCGCCACGTCACTGGGGGCGCGACCCCCACTGGGGTATGCAGCGTTTGAAAAGTAAATCGGACTTGATCAAATAGTCAAAATAACCTACAAGGACCTATTTGAAGCTATATGGGTTCCGGACTACGAAGCAAAAG